>JBBPUN010000252.1:0-13856 GCA_038094715.1 Heimioporus punctisporus | reverse complement strand
TCTGTCACCTCTGTTGTCTACTCCCCTGATGGAAAACACATTGTCTCTGGCTCAAGGGACAAGACCATCAGGATCTGGGAAGCATCCACTGGCCAATGTCTGGCAGGTCCATTTCCAGGTAGTGCAAGTAGAATCTCTCCCTTGATGGACTCTTCTCATAATAATCATATCATGAAATCCAAAGCAATCAATGAATGGAAAATAGATGTTATTTTTCAGTCTGGTTTTAGTGAAGAGTGGGTTCAATCTTATATAACTAACTATCCAGTAATTGGCTGGATTGCACCTTGGAATAGATCTTACAGCCATATTTTCCCCTATTCTTTGACCATAACTTGTAGTTCCAACAATCCTTCTTCAGTTACAGTTTCCAATTCTTCTATATATGGTGAATCTTGGATTACATGCTGGAAATCAGTGTCTACCTTACCTTGATAAACCTTTACATACACTTATTATGCATCCTTTGTTTGTTTCACAAGCATTTCACACTAGTAGTGATTAATTTGTTTTGTGACTCCCAACTACCCTTGAATAATATTTTCCTTTAAATCTGTATATACATACTCATTTTCATCGTTAATATGTCTTTTCATAATCTGAGGAAAGAAATGTAAGAAAGGTATCAAAAGTACAAATTATTAGTTAACTTGGTGATATTTTTGAGAAAGTTTAAAAGCCATAATCAGTAGATACAGTGACTCACAAAATTGTCCCAATGTTTTGTACTTTTTGAGTGTTTTTTGAATAACATGGGAACAATAAGAAATAAAAACAAATGTTTGATGTATCAATGAAGGTAGTTACTAATGGCTATACATGTATAATTATCAAAGAATTATGTAATTTGGATCTGAAACCATGGAGATATATGTAATTCAAAATGAATACTCATTGGGACAGTTATATGAGTGTCATTTGAAAATATAGTAAATGTGAATCCAGTACTTGGTATGACCTCCTTTTGCTTTGATCACTGCTCCAATCCTTCTTGGCATACTTTCAATTAACCCTTGACATACCTGCAGCTTTATTTTTTCCCATACCTCTGCAACTCTATCCCAAGTCTCCCATACCCCTTTAGCTTGTATTGGATACTGACAAAGTTCCCTTTTGATGTGATTACAGAGGTGTTCAATGGGATTGAGGTCTGAAGACTGTGAAGGCCAATCCAGGAGGGTGATGTCATTGTTTTCCATCCATTCCTTAGCCCTTTTGGAGGTGTGCTTGGGATCATTATCCTGTTGAAAAATAAGATCCTCTTCAACAAACACTCAAAAAGTACAAAACATTGGGACAATTTTGTGAGTCACTATGGAAGAAAAAATTCTTACACCTAAAATGTTAATATGGAAAAGATAGGCACCAGACCATACACACATGGACATGAACATCTACCTTGTGCATTTTGGTCATTCTAATTGCTTTCTACAGTTATAGCACTGACTTTATATGAAGTACTAGTAGACCCTAGGCTCTAGCTCAACTCAATGCACAATGATCAACAATGATATTTCTTTACAATGTTGTCATATAAATGCATCTTACACAGAAGTCATAGCTGAGGAAAAGCTATCAGGCCAATTTTGAATGACCTGTAAGCATCATACCTACCCCTTAGCCAGCTAGAAATCAAGTGGGTCATGCTGGCCTTGATAACAAAAATATCTGGAAGCTGACAAACACCTCTGATGAGACTTGAACAGAACCTAATGGGGGCTAAAATAGCAGTATGTTCATCAACAAGAACCTGTGTATTGCAAGCATCAAAAAAAAAATTCCAACAACAGATTTCCACAATCTACTTCCCTAAAATATTGAGAAAGTATCATTATTTCACATGTGAACAAGTCATTTACTTGAACACAAGACCCATTGTACCAATGGTGACAACAGGGCATCAGACTCAACTGCAACCCATAATACATTAATGATTCATGCCAATCCTGCTACTTTAAGTATTGCTTCCATGATTCCTAATAGTGCTACCTTGTTTTCCATACCAACACTTATCCTCACCAGACACTCCTTGATCCTATATTCTGTAGACCATTCCAGATCCACATAGTGCACTCATATGAAGAGAGAAAAGTATTGAAGATAGTAAAAATGGTGGGGCAAAGGTAAGACACTACAAGTAGATGAGGATGAAGGAAAGAAACTGTAACATTACCTCCTCATATATTTGAGCTCCTGGCTCAAACTTCTCAAAGTCCATTGAAGCAATCCTACAACCACTTAAGACTATAGGCCACTCACTTAGGATTGATGTAGAAAGAGACTAGGAGATTGGTGTTCTGCTGGGTTTGCTGGTTGTAGAGGAAAACTGAAGAGGATGAACTGAGGTCCTCTTGGCTGGCTCTTGGGCCTTTATATGCTACTCGTATGTTTGTACATGTTTGGTTCTTAATATTACTATATAAGTCTATGCCCTTAGCCTTAGAGATAAGGCTGAGTCAGGTGGAGTCTGTGTGAGTCAGAGAGAAGCAACGGGGATCAAGAATGCTGTACCACAGCCTTAAGAAGAGCAGAAGTGAAAAGAAGCTGTGAGTGGTAATGAAAGATAAGAGAAACATGGTGCGGTAATTAAAAGGTGAGGCCATCATGCATCTAGCATGTGGTCTAGAAAGAAACATTCTAGAATAGAAGAAGCGGAAATGAAAAGGGATGAGTCAAAGTGGAAATAGAAAGGAAGACACATTGTAGAGCACATAGTGGCTCTACAGTTATATTCCACCATTTTTAATATATGAGACCTCTGATCTTACTTTTTGGATCGTCTGCATACCGTTTTGACCCTTCTTTTCTTCTGCTTAGATTGATTACACCAACCGATCCAACTCAGAAACTCATTACGGGTCGCTGCCGACGACCCCTTCAGTCCAAATACCCCTCAATGGGTTGGATCGATGTTACTTTGTATTTTCGGCACGTTTTCAACATTATTTTTCCATTATCTTCATTTTTGCCTCAGTCGAGCTCACTCGGCAACTCAAAGTTTCGTAGTGTTGGTCCGATTATAATTGGCCAACGGTTTGTTGACAGGTAGATTTCCAATCTTACTCCCTACCTCATCTCTCCCTTTAGCCCCCATTCACTTTTGTTTTTGCCGATACGTTGGATACACAGTCTGGGGTGTGCCCTGGACTATAAGTCTGTATTCTGCGGAACAAAAGATCATCTTTCGCACCCCCTTCACACTGCGGCCCTCCGAGAGTCAATCTCGGCCCTCCGTCCTTTGTAAAATATTACCAAAACCTCCCCGTCGTCGTCGCTAACATCCCCGGCATCCGTCTCCGTCAGTCAGGTGCGGCCAGCAACTTCTTGATTCCCTCGATCTTTCTCGACTCGTCACTTGGCCCAGCAGGCGCCGATTATCGTCACTGCAAGTGTCGGCCTTAGGCAACTTGCATCATTGCACTACCCTTCGTCTGTCTAGCAGGTCACGGCCTTCGGCAACCCGCCTCATCATTATCTACCTTCTTCATCGTCCATCGGGCAAGTCATGGCCTTTGGCAACTTGCCACATCATCATTTCTGTCCTCTTCCCTCTGTCGGACTAGTCTCGGCCTTCGGCCACTAGTTGTTACGATACGCTAAGGCCCCGTAGTCTTTTTCTTTGACTCTATCAATGCTCTGAGACCTCCCTCGTTCTAGACACCTCGTCTACCGTCGCTCTCGCATCACAAGGACCACTGGTGAACACCGGCACTCTCTCGGATCCTCAATGGATCATCCACAATGTCCTCCCGGACACTCCCTTCGTATCCCTGGAACTTCCCCTCCATGGGACTCTCTGCGAACTGGCTTATCACCAGTCTTCGTCTCTCGCCCTTCCCCAATACCCTTCGCCCTAGACGCCTCGTTTCTTGGACCACTCTAGACCTATGACATGCGGTATTCATTTCTGCTTCTTCTTTGAACCTTGTAACACGTTCCATCAAACCTTGTATCATCTGATTTCGCTTCTTTGATCCCCGTGTATTCTTAGAACACTTCTCCGCCTCATGGCGTTTCTTCTTTGATTCCCTAGAACATTCTTTGTCTTTGTCATCGCTTTGTCATTGAACCCTTGGATGCTACTGTATTTAGGCGTTTCCTCTCCGCCGCTGTATACTTAGCTTTGATCTACCTGGCACCCCCCCTGTACTTGCCTCTAGGCATCTCTTGTATCTCCTTGTATCTTGTAATATCGTCAATCCCACCTTGTACTTGATATCACCTCGCCAAGTCCTTGTCACTGCGCGCATCCTCTTGGGAAGGCAACTCCTGTCGACTATTCGAACACTCTCCAAGTCCTTGCTCAAGTCGAGTTACGCAGGAAAGGCATTTGTCCTTCGATAGACCTCTGCATCTGCATGTCTCTTCTGTTCTCTGACAAGTCTTCACAGCTGGCCATGTGCTCTTTGGTCATCTTCTCTCTGTCCTGCTAGTGTGGAGCAATCCGGCTAGGTTTTACGGTTAACCTTGAAGGTAACCCGTAACACTAGTCCCTTTGTCTCCTTTACTCTTCATCGAACTAAAAGCTGTCAAGTGCAGTCCCCTTCTTGACTCTACAAAGGTTTACTCGTTACAGGGTCCCTTGGGAGAACAAATCGCATTCCCCTTTTTCACAACTACACTACAGGAGGTAGGGACTAATCATCTCAGCCTCTTCAAGTATTCTTCATCTGGAGCCCACTGCGAGGGACTCCAAAACGGGTCCCAGACGTAGTCTCCGCCCTATGGCGGAACATCAAGAATTGCAAATCTTACTTGACAGTTTCCGACAGTTACAGATCTCCGACGTCTCACTTCTGTCTGAGGTACCATCGGAAGAAGTGCATCACAACCGCTCCGATCTTCCCGACCTCAGTAGTATCCTTACTTCAACCGAAAACCTGATTCCTCTGATGCCTCTGACATCGGCCGATCGCTTGCTACTCAACTCCCCACTACAGCTACTGACAGACTGTCAATTATCCACGCCGATCAGACAGGCACCAAGAGAGCTGTCACCTCTAACCCCTGTCCTGGAAATTCGGCCGATTGGTGAACTCACACTGGACTGATTATTCCCGGGTGCTTTCACACATTCAACGCTGGTTAGAAATACGAGGGAAAGTGTATCGGAGGAGGAAGACCCCCCATCAGAGAACCTTCCTAAAACCATCTATCAATCTACGACCCCAAATACACCACTTACTCCCTTGACGCCTCCACCACTATCCCTGGCATCCTCTCCCTCTCTAACTGCCCTATTTGACTTAACCCTTGAAAAACAACTCTCTCCCTTGTTACCGCCTCCTCTCAGTTCGCTACCACCTCCGTCTCCACCTTTACCTTTGCCTAGCTCACCAGTCCCTGTACCTCCAATGGCCAACCCAGCTTTGACTACGATGCCCCTGTGGGGTACTCAAAAAGCCCCTAACTTCAACAGGAAAATCCCAGCATTGCTTCTCCGTTTCCTAGATGATGTAGAGACTCTCTGCACCGCCGCAGCTCTCGACGACGAGGATAAAATAAAGTATGCTATCCGCTACACTGACCTGGAAGAAGCCGAAGGTTGGGAGCTGCTCAATGAAGCTACCATCATCCCGGCCGATTGGGCAGTGTTTGTTACCGCGGTTAAACAATTGTATCCCGGTTGCGAAACTGCTAACAGGTATTGCTGAGCTGACATACAGTACCTGGTTGAAGAATATAGGGGGAAACCGATGTGTACGATCGAAGACTTGGGCGAGTACCAGCGCAAATTTCAGAAGGTCGCCAAACTCCTGGTCGCCAATAGAAAGCTCTCTGACCTCGACTGAGATTCTCTCTTCATGACTGGCCTGCCTATCGCCCTCGAGGCGCAGGTTCAGCAACGTCTCCTCATTACGAAGCCAGCTCACCATCCATATGATCCCTATCCTGTTTCCGACATCGTCGAGGCTACTTGATTCCTCCTTACCGGGTCGGCCCTTCATCCCTTGACCCAGTCGAGTATTCCATTGGTCCCCTACATTCCATCTTGGGTGGTTTTGCCCCCTGTCTCTGCACCGACACCTCAAGTCCCAGCAGCACCGCGACCAACAATCCCCTCGGTTGCACCCGCGGCAGCATTGGTCCAAGTCAAAGCTGAGCAAGCTGTGATGCAAGCTACTGCCCAGCCGAAGCGTTGCGCTTTCTGCGGTGATCTAGCTCATTTCATGGATAAGTGCCCTCATGTAGAAGGGTACATTCAAGCTGGACAAGCCGTTCACGGAGCTAATGGACGCTTATGCCTACCGGATGGGAATCGCATCCTGTGCATACAAGGCGCAAGGAATCTCCAAGATTGCCTTGACCGACTGGCTGTTTCTCCTGCTCCTGTGGTTTCTACTAACCTCCTCTTGACTACATTCCCAGATACCGATGCCATTCTGGTCGTCGAACCATCGGTCTTCATGACCTCAGTTTCCCCTTCTGCTCCTGAACTCGCTGACCCGGAATTCCAGTCGTATATCGCCAACGCTTGGGCTTCATTCCAGGCCGATAAGACCAAAGATAAAGGTAAACGACAGCGCTTCGATGGCGTTGAAATACCGGTTAGGAAACCCAACAGACCGACACCAAAACCAGTGTCAGTTTCCGAAGAAATCGAAACCCTAGTGATCGCTGCTGCCAGAAACCCTCAACCAACTATGACTTCTGCCATCCCCTCTCTATCTAGACAACCCGATCCTTCTCACCCTGCCCCTGTCCAACCTTCGGGACAGTTCCGTTATTCGTTTCCTCTCGAAGACGAAACAGCCCCTAAGCAAGCCCTAGACTGAGTCCTGGAATCTACTGTCCCTGTCCCCATAAAGGACCTGATCGCCATTGCCCCCGATCTTCAATGGCAATTGAAGGATCTCTCTTTGGCAAAACATGTTCCCGTCACCTCTAATATCGTCTATGTCAACGAACTTGCAGGTCACGATCCTGGCGCTGTGAGCCGGGAATTCGGTCACAACGTGCTCCGCAATGGTGATGGCCTGATAGTTGCCCATCACAGCATGCCCCTCCAGTCCCTCGAGGCCGCTGTTGTCGATACCGGTTGAACTCTCGTAGGAGTCTTGGATAGTGGTTTCGAGATCGTCGCCATGCCTAAACGGGTATGGGAAGAGCTCGGGCTACCAGTTCGCTTGGATCACCAGCTGACCATGACCAACGCGAATACGAGTTCTGACACTACCATCGGCGTCGTCGAGAACCTTCGTCTTGACTTCAGCGCTGGCCCCATCTCCTTACAAGTCCAGGTTCTGCCTAGAGCCAACTTTGACCTGCTTCTTGGCCAACCATTCCATTGTCTCATGAGCGCTTCTACTGACGATTTCCCAGATGGCACGCAGAAAATTACGCTCCGAGATCCCAACACCAGTAAAGGATATTGTATCCCGACCTGAGTGTGGCTCGAAGGATGCCCTCGGTGTCGAAAGGGGCTACTCTGCTCCAATCACCAATCAGTCGTGGAAATGGGTTTTTAAGTATTGATGATCCACCTAACAGTCGGGGAGACCCCCATTCTACTGTCTTATACTTGTTCATCATGTCTGTTCCATCTCCATCTCCGCCTCTTCTTATTCCCAAGACCATCACCAGTCAACCTCTTTCTCCGTGTTACTTGTTCCTCTCCTCTATGCAATCGTTTCCTTCACCCGTCCACCTTTTTGCATTTTCTGATTCGTTTCCATTTGACCCTGTCTCGCATTCTTTTGTCTATAAGCCGGTCGCCAAGAAGGTACACCTGGTCATGGCCCCTCTGACGGAGGAGTTCCGTGTACTACGAGGGCTACCTCCCGATCCCTTGGCCGGCATCGTACCGCTTCCTACTCACCCCCCTGATTTTATTCCCGGCACTAGATTCACACAAGAGCAAGCCGACGCTCTTGACTTAGATCCGGCCAACTGGTTATGGCCCGAAGAGGTCAAACTCGTCTGTTGGCTCGTCCATATTTATAAAAAGGCTTTTGCTTGGGTACCGACCAAGCATGGCTGATTTGACGAACGCTACTTTCCCCCTGTCAAAATTCCAACCGTACCTCATATGCCCTGGATCCTTCGCAACATTCTGGTCCCTTCTGCTTCCTGGGATCAAGCTATCCAAATCATTAAGGATCAGATTGCCTCAGGGGTTTACAAACCCTCAGTCGCCGCCTACTGATCTCGATGGTTCTGTGTCCTCAAACAGGACGGAAAAACTCTCCGACTCATACACAACCTGCAACCCCTCAATGCCATTACAATCTGCGACTCGTCTACGCCCCCTTTCATCGAGCACTTTGCAGAATCCTTTGGTGGATACGCAGTTTATGGTATGATGGATTTGTTCGTGGGCTATGACCAATGGCCCCTACATGTTGATTCCTGAGACATGACCACGTTTAATAGCCCCCTCGGGCCACATCGTCTTACTACGATTCCAATGGGGCATACTAACGCTGTCAAGGTTTATCAAGCCGACATGGCATTCATCCTCCAAGACGAAATTCCACACCATACCATGCTGTTTATTGACAATTTACCAGTCAAATCATGCACCTCTCGTTACCAAAACTCTGATGGTTCCTTTGAAACCATCCCAGAAAATCCTGGTATCCGTAGATTTATCTGGGAACACTTACTGGTTGTTCATAGGATCATCCAACGCCTCCAAAACGTCAATGTCACCATCTCGGCCAAGAAATTCGTCCTCGCTGCACCTGATGTGACTATCGTTGGCCACAAGTGCACCATAGAGGGCCGAATTCCTCATGAGGTGAAAGTTCAAAAGATCTGAGATTGGCCTGAATGCAAGACGCTCACTCAGGTCCGTGGGTTCCTTGGGACTTGCGGCATCGTTCATATTTTTATTCGCAATTTCGCTATGATCGCGAGACCGCTTGTTGACCTAACCCATAAAAACACCCCCTTCGTTTGGGGAGACACACAACGGGAGGCCATGCTCCATCTGAAGGACGAGATCATTCAGTCACCGGCCTTACGCCGATTGGACTATGACTCCGATTGAGAGGTCATTCTCGCAGTCAACACTTCAGCTATTGCAGTCGGCTTCATCCTTTCCCAGTTAGGGGAGGATGGGAAGCGCTACCCTAACCGTTTCGGCAGTCTCTGTCTTACCAACGTTAAGAGCTGTTACTCGCAGGCGAAACTGGAGTTGTTCAGCCTTTTCCGAGCTCTCAAAGCCATCCGAGTTTTTATCTTTGGTGTGCGACACTTAGTCGTCGAAACAGACGCTAAGTATGTCAAGGGGATGATCAATAATCCTGATATGCAGCCAAATGCAACAATCAACTGGTGGATTGCTGGTGTTCTTCTTTTTCACTTTGAATTGCATCATGTCCCCACAGCCAAACATACCGGCCCCGATGGCCTTTCTCGTTGGCCACCTTCTGCTTTTGACCCTTCGGAGCCAGACAATTTCAAGGATTGGCTTGATGACTCGTATTCTTTCTCGGTAACCCTTCTAAATGATCGGCCTCTGTCTTGTCATACCTCTCATTCTTCCTCATTTTCTTTCTCGTCGCTTCCGTTTATGTCTTACTCCTTCCTTCGCCGTCCTCCAGTTCTCACTTCTGCTTCTGTCTTTGTTTCCGAGGTTTCTTCTCCGACACCTCTCATTGATCCGTCTTCTACCCCCTTAATCCCTCGGTCATCAAAGCCCCTGGCGAAAGAGGCTCGCATTCAGCTGATTCGGCAATTTCTTGAATCGCGTGTTCGTCCCACTGACCTCTCCGATGCAGAATTTCAGTCATTTGTCAATTCAGCTATGAAGTTTCTCATCCTAAGGGATTTCCTGTGGCGTCGGGAACCCCATGGTCATCACCAGTTGGTGGTGCCCGAGGATCGTCGCTATAGCCTTATTAGGGAAGCTCATGACGATCTCGGCCACAAAGGCATCTTTACAGTCCGCACTCGGCTTCTTCTACGTTTCTGGTGGCCGATGCTCGTTGACGACATTAAATGATTCATTCGGACCTGTCACAAGTGTCAGGTTCTCCAATTGCGCCGCCTTCACATCCCACTGACGGTACCGATCGTTGGCGGTCTGTTTCGTAAAGTTCATATTGATACCATGCTTATGCCTAGATCTGGTGGTTACCACTATATTATCCAAGCACGCTGCGCCCTGACTTCCTACCCAGAATGGCGTATGCTTCGGTCTGAATTAGCAACAGCTATCGCATCTTTTATCTTTGAGGACCTCCTCTGCCATTGGGGCCCTATTTCTGATATTGTTACCGACAACGGTCCCGCCTTTCTCCCCATGCTAGACATTTTGTCTACTCGATATCAGGTTTGGCATGTGCACATCTCCCCTTATAACTCGCAAGCCAATGGCATAGTTGAACGACATCATTTTGATGTTCAGGAAGCTATTGTCAAGAGTTCTCAAGGGGCCGAGTCTCATTGGCACACGTCGGCACACTCGGTCTTCTGGGCTGAGCGAGTCACCATTCAACGTTCTACCGGGTTTTCCCCTTATTTTATGGTTCACGGCGTCGAGCCTCTTTTCCCTTTTGATTTGGCTGAAGCTACCTTCCTTGTCCCTCCCCCGGGTGTTGACACCGAGCCCCTGTCTCCCTCTGGTCTGATCGCCTGGCGTGCCCGCCAACTTCAAAAGTGGCAGGATGACTTGGATGATGTTCGTCAACGAGTTCTTCGAGCTCATTTCGAGTTGGTCAAGCATTTCAAGGCCGCCTTCAAAAATACAATCAAAGATTTCAACTTTCAGCCAGGCAGCCTAGTCCTCGTGCACAATATGCGCATCGAGAAGGAACTGAACCACAAAACAAAACCGCAGTATCTCGGCCCAATGGTGGTCATTCGTCGTACCACCGGCGGTTCTTATATTCTGGCCGAGCTGGATGGCGCAGTCTCTCGGCTCCATTTCGCTGCCTTTTGGATTATCCCTTACTTCCCTCAATCGCAAACCACCTTCCCTGTTTCTGATCTCACAGGTCTGACGGACGACGAGCTGGATCTTGTTACGATACGCTAAGGCCCCATATCTTTTTCTTCGATTCTCCCGATGCTCTGAGATCTCCCTCGCCTTAGACACCTCGTCTATCGTCGCTCTCGCATCACAAGGACCGCTGGTGAACGCCGGCACTCTCTCGGATCCTCAATGGATCATCCACAATGTCCTCCCAGACACTCCCTTCGTATCCCTGGACCTTCTCCTCCATGGGACCCTCTGAGCGGGCTTATCACCCGTCTTCGTCTCTCGCCCCTCCTCGATACCCTTCGCCCTAGACGCCTCGTTTCTTGGAACACTCTAGACCTATGACATGCAGTATTCATTTCCGCTTCTTCTTTGAACCTTGTAACACGTTTCATCGAACCTTGTAACACCTGACTTCGCTTCTCTGATCCCCGTGTATTCTTAGAACACTTCTCCGCCTCATGGCACTTCTTCTTTGATTCCCTAGAACATTCTTCGTCTTTGTCATTGCGTTGTCATCGAACTCTTGGACGCTATTTAGGCGTTTCCTCTCCGCCGCTGTATACTTAGCTTTGATCTACCTGGCACCCCCCCCTGTACTTGCCTCTAGGCATCTCTTGTATCTCCTCGTATCTTGTAACATCGTCAATCCCACTTTGTACTCGATATCTTCTCGCCAAGTCCTTGTCGCTGCGCGCATCCTCTTGGGAAGGCACCTCCCGTCAACTATTCGAACATTCTCCAAGCCCTTGCCCAAGTCGAGTTACGCAGGAAAGGCATTCGTCCTTCGATAGACCTCTGCTTCTGCACATCTCTTCCGTTCTCTGACAAGTCTTCACAGCTGGCCATGCGCTCTTTGGTCAACTTCTCTCTGTCCTGCTAGTGTGAAGCAATCCGGCTAGGTTTTACGGTTAGCCTTGAAGGTAACCCGTAACAGATCTCATGGCCAATACACACCCAGCTGAGCCAATCGATGTGGACCTGGACGGCGAGGGTTTGGTTGAATAAGTCCCCCTTGCCGATACCCTGATTTATTCCATTTCCTCTCTGTTTCTACCCTGGGTTTTGACCGGTGCTTCCCCTTGCCTCTTCAGTATCATCAGTCTATTTTTGTTTCCGTCAGTGCTTGGACCTCCTTTACCTTTTCCCCGCAGCTTTCGTCACCATAGTCTCTCAGGAGCTTCACTCCCAGTTCTTCATAGAATTCCCTTCGGTTCCGTTCGTACTCTTCCTCCTCTCCCCACTCTTCAATATTCTTGTCTTTCTTCGGCCTCATTTCCCACTTCGGTTTTGATGCTTCCCCCCTTTCCGTGCTCTCCTCTCTACCAGTCATGTCTTTGCCTTCGGCCATGCGGTAGATCTTCCGTTGGTCTCCTTTTCTGGTTTCCCCGGGACCCTTGTCTCGCTCCTTGCCCTGGTTTCAGTTTTCCAACTCCTTTCGGTCGTTCCATCTCTTGTTGGCACCTGTCTTTTCCGTCCCTTCTGACTCACCCGTTCACCTTTATTTTCACCCACTTTTCTATTTTGGGAGTCGTTTTGGCTACCCCTATACTACATGGTCAGTCTGCTTTGGACCGCTCTTCGCCTTGGCCCTTTCAATACCCCTTCTGGCCGCCTTTCTTTCCTCCCTTACCATTCGACACAGGGCCCCTTCTCATGTAGCCCGCACTTTTCCCCGAGGTGAGGGTGGAGCACAGGGAGTACTTGTGCCCACCCACCTGGTTGGCGCAATCGTCGCATATTGCCCATCGGGGCTTCAGCCTCACTTTGATGTGTTTTCCTTTGGCCTTGGGTGTCTTCTCTTCTTCACCTTCTTCCGCCCCAGCCGTCATTTTTATTTTACTGCTTCCTTCCTATTCGTTTCGGTCAGCCGGTTCTCAGCTCCTCCATTTCTGCTTACCCCTCGATCGTCGGCCTTTAGGCCGATATGGTCAGGCTGGAGGATGCTGAGCTGGTCCTGCCACAGGTATTGCAGCTTGTCCGCATATCAAATTGCTTCCTGGACTTCGTCGCTCGGCACCCAACCTGTCTTCCGACCGCTCTGTTTCTCAAATCTTTCGACTTCGAGAAGCCCTCAGAAATACTCCTTCTGCCCCGTCTGGTCAACCTTCGACTTGATTTACTAGCCTCGGCACCTACATGGGTTCGTTGGTACTTGCCAAATAGGATCTCCTTCTTGGCTTTGATCTTTCGGTGCTCCAAAATCGTCATTTTGGCTACCAATTGCATCTGGCGTTCCACAGCTTCTTGATGCCATCGCAGCTGTTCAGCACGCAGATCCTTCAGCTCACACTTCGGTGCCACCATTAGTTTAGCTAGGTCGATTTTTTCAGACATGGTGATGTTTTTGATGTGTATCTCTCTTTTCTCGGGCTGTTTTTTATACGGAGCCGCCTTCAGGTATGCTCTCCCCATCTGTGGGGCGGTCCCTGTAGCCCTCAGCCTCTCGCTCTGCCTTGTGTTTGGTCGCTTCGCAACCCCCGGGTTTCTGATCGCATCTTTGATGTTGCTGACTGGGGACGGTTGGTATCTCAGTCCCCCTCGGGGTGTTGTAGAGCACACATGATCGTTTCTACACCAGTTCTACTTTGACTTATCATTCGTTTCAGTTCCTGTTCCACATCTTCTTACATTTACTCTGCCTTCGGATGGATAGGTTTCCGAAAGAATAGTTACCGAATCATTGCTTTTTGTTCTACCTCTCATTCCTCATTCTCATCTTACTTCTCTCACTTTTCTTTTACTTCTCTCACATTTTTTCCAATTCAACTATTTACATTTCAGGGGCATATGATGGACTACAGGTCGTAGTCTAACCCCAACTCTTTCTGAAGCCGCTCCACCTCTTCCTCCTGCTCCATCTCCTTCTCCGTCCACCGAATCTGCTCCTCCTGAGCATCCCGCAGCCGGGAGCGCGCCACCTGGAGCG
>JBBPUN010000251.1:0-17289 GCA_038094715.1 Heimioporus punctisporus | reverse complement strand
AATGGGCTACATCCTATGTCACCTCTGAAAGGCACGCACATCAGTATAAACATCATTTGATGGCGTATCTCGAATGCCTTAAAACATTATATCCCGAAAATGATTGGTGACCAAACCACCATGCAGCATTGCATCTGGACACCTTCCTACGCCAGTACAGGCCCCTTCACAGATGGTGGATGTTTCCATTTGAAAGAATAATATGATGCCTACAAAAAACAAATATGAATCATAAAATCGGTGAGCATCCAAATCATTAAATTGAATGGGTTCTTACCTATGATAGGTGAGCTGGAGGCAACTATGTTGGCAATGTTCTGTGTGGCCACAAGAGTCAAAGTAATCTTACAGCACCCTGAAGCACCAGCTATTGTAAAGAAGGCAGATGACATTTTAAAACAATGCATTGGCAGGGACAAAATACTCCTATCTGATGCGGATACCTTCTGAACAGAAACCCCTGAGGACAAGGACAAGTGCAGCATTGGTGGAGTGGGGAAGGTAGATAGGGTCAATGCAGAGATGAAGTTGGCACTATCCAAGGCTAATGTGAATGCACGAGACGCAGAAATTAAAACCTTCCCTTGCTTTACTATGTCAGGGCAGCAGTACACAACCTGTGTGGCAGGTAGTAACTGCAATATTTTTTGGCAGCCATCACCTGGGCAATTTGTTCTGGAGGTCATCAAGAACATTTTCACATTAAAATCAGTCGAGAAGGAATGACAATTCTTCATTGCGGTTTGAAAGAACTTACTGATCCCGTTAAGTTTCACAGACCCCTTTGATTAGTACCAAGATTTTGGAGTGGCTCTGTGGAGGGAAGAGTATGAAGATAAGCTAAACATCCTTCCCATGTTGGAAGGCACCTACTGCCATGCAATCAGCATGCCTTGGGAGGCAGGAATACTGGTCATGAAACCATTGAATAGGGTAAGCTTAACAAAAGACAAAATAAAACAACCTACTAACCATATTTAATAGATTATTTGAAAAAAAAACCCCCCAGTTTTGGAAGAATAGAGCTGTAACAGACTGTACCATAAACATACAAACTCGCTCAACACTGATCGTGTACTTACTGTGAATCACTACAGTTCGGGATTACAAATTCGATTTGAAGTATACGCTGCACTGGTAAGAAAGGGTGACAGATTGCAGGTCGATCATCCTGAGGCATGATGACCACCAAAAATTTGCTGTTCGTCATATATGTTGTTTGGTTTTCATTACTACTTATTCTATTTAATACATTGTAACTAGTAACCCGCTGCGCCAAGTGGATAAGCTTAGATGATAGTGGAAAGCAGAAGAGTTGTATGTGAGAAGATTTCATGCATAAATAGTGTTCAGTGATGCTAAACACGTGACTTTTTCATTACGAATTCGGACCTGCCCATGCTTATGTAAACCTCAGCACAACTTTTCTTTGTCACTCTATCTGTAGCGAACCTAAGTGGTGTAAAGCCAATAATTATAAGTAAAAGTTACACTACATTTGTAATTTAAGTGGCCTAATGCCACTAATCATAAACCATAGGTAATAGTTAAATTCTTCGCTGCATATTCATTCTGTTCTCATATATTTGATGATAAAGACTATATGTGCTGGTAGATGACATATTGATAAGATACAAAGAATAATCTATGCTCTTTCAACTAAAATAACTCTGAAAAATGGGAGACTTGTTTCATTGGCCGCCGTACTGTCTAGACGTGTAACAGTGACCTCCTCCTTCTTGGAAGAGACCTTTATCACCGACAAAACACTTCCCATTCTTACTCCTCCCTTGCTTTCCTTAGCTTTGATGACCATACGGAGTGTATTTTTCTTGACAGGTGCATAAGGCTGCAATGATTTCTCCAGAATGTTCTCCTCAAGGAGCTGTGCTCCCTTTGTTCGAGCTGTCAGGCGAACAGCCAGGTGACCAGGTGGGACTGGTCCAGATGGGCCTTGGAATGGGCTGGGAGTTTCTGTTTTAGCAAGACGACCAGTATACGTATCATGCCATCCAGGAGTGATTTGGAAGATAGCTTGAAAATATTCCAAGGATTTCCTCACATCATGATGTAGTAGGAACTGGAAGGCTGGGGTCGACACGCATGAATCCCTTTGACAGATAATATGTAAAATAAACCCACAAGAAGTGATAGTGGAACTTCTTAGCTCGGCATGATCATCGTTGCCAATCACCCATGCAGAGCCTCCAGCTGCTTCTAATGGTGCATTATCTTGTTTGCTGGGGATTTCTGGAAGGGGGGTTCTTTGTCGATATGGTTGACTTGGAATATCTCCAAGTGTAAACGCATCGTGGACTTCAATGGACTGTAGCACCATTAGTGCCAGCCCTCCTAAAGTTACGCTCATGCCCCTATACATAGAGTAGGTCAGGGACTGAAGAAAAAATGCTAAACCAACCAACATACCTAACAACCATGATGTCTCTCAAGTAGGTTCTGCACGAGAAAGCCCCCCGCTCAACAATACACGTATGTTCCCCTATGTTAACAAGATGCCCCCACGAACCTTTATCCGGACCAGCAATGATAATCACTTCTTTTCCATGATAGGAGTTGGTCTCATTGCGGTCGCTCACATTGCCAGCATGTGCGAAGTGTGTGATTGGCAATGTAGAAATTAACTGGCGAGATATTAGTCAGTGATTGAAAAACTTAAGCATAGTACTTACTGGTGGATTGGATGCAGAGACAATATCCAACATTTTTTCGTCAAGGTTGACCTGTGAGACAACCCCACACTTGCCAATAAACTCCCCTCTTACAACTACCACAGGATCTCCTTTCCTCACATCATAGCCTCGATCGGGTGTGAACTGCAACGCACAAGAGTCTATTATAAACATAACAGACATTAGGGGAACCTCGACTTGGTGGAAGCACCAGGAGGGGTGTTGACCAAGGATCTTGAGCGTACCGGCAAGCCATTTCACTTCAACGACACATTCAAAAAACCCCTTGTGAGAACCGGCCTTCACTTCTGCTATGTCATCAATTTGGATGCTTTCAGTGGGATTGTCAACAGGGGGTGCAGAAGTGCCAAATGGCGCCCAGACAGGTTGTTCTGAGACGTAGGATTCCAGCAGAAAAGCTGGAACTTGGAATGAGCATATAACAAGATAAATATAGGATTATTGACATACTTCATCACCATTGGTGTTGGACACAGTTATTTCCTCTGTTGCATACTCGATATGAGAAATCATACCAAAACACCCAATAAGTGGGTGGTACATGTTCAGGGGATTGCTGAAAGAATCTTTGATAACCCAGACTGTGTCTCCAAGGGCATACAAGCAACGTAAATGTGATAAGGCAGAGACATACTCCTTGCCCTCGAGTAAACGAATAGAAGCTGAGCGGTTGTCTAGATCAATTTGGAGCAGAATCGCGTCTTTCTCATGGTGAACAGAGTCAGAGACAATGACACAATCACTTGGCTTCCAGAACCTTTGGTTGTATAATTTGTATGTGGCTGTCATGAACGGCGGATCCACCGTTGAGGTGACATGGAGAGTGATCTGTCGAGGAGATGGGGTTGGGAGTTGGACAAGTCGATTTTGTTTCAGTGTTGACAAGAGTAAGCCGGAAACAAAGACCTTGCGCTTGTACATATAGCAAGTGCACCCATGATGCAGAGCCTGTGGTACCCCAACGAACTGGTCTGGAATGTAAAGGTAATGGGCCTTATTATTTTGACCAATACTGTCCTCAGGTTTGCATCTTCTGGGCTGTAATTCTCGTGATACAACAAGGACCTCGAACTTTCCCAACTCCTTATTGAAGGACAGACCATATGCTACATTGCCATAGTAGAGCCCGCGTTTCAATACTGTATACCACCCTGGTATGGAAGGTTGAGCTTGACTGAACAAAGGAAGGGAGAATGAATGATCTTCAAACGGAATCAGTGACCAGCTGTGTACACAGTTAGAATGTGATGGCAGAACCGCATGGAGGAAGGTTCAAGGATCCGTTGCACATACGGTGGGATGGCTGGGGAGGGCTCTAAAGACTGTAGCACGAAGACTGGCCTCATTCCACGCATTGACGATATAGTGGGCTGAGGAACCTTTTTGAGGTAGAAATATTAGTTGGGAATAATACATTCTATAGAAACTTTACGAGGTACAATATTCACAGCCCATATCTTGTCCATGGCAGTAGTAGGTGGGATGTGCTTGAGGGGAGGCAAGAGGGAGGTACAAAGTGGATCTGAATTGAGGGCAATTCTTGGTCAATAGTTAGATTTTCTAGATGTGACACAAGCTGAATTGACATGAATAGATCTTCTTGCTTTTTTAAATCTGCTTCGTAGGCAAGTTTTGAGATAAAGTCTTCCCAGTACTGAATCTGCGGGTTATGATCATACTGATAATCTATCATGTCCAGTAGTCACTCATAGGTCAGACCATCAAACATCCATTCTCCAATTGTGTCCCAAATCTCAGTCGAATCCAAGACTGCAAGTGGAGGATCTCCAGAAACTTCTTTGTCAGAAACTTCACTGTGGTAGGGATTCATTTGCTGGTCAACAAGATCGTCAGCATACTGATCAGCTATTGCGTTAATCGCACGTCTGTACATTGAAGGCCCCGCTGACTGCTATATAGGAGCAGGTGCGATGGGGCAGAGTGGTGATTTCGTATAATCGTCTTCATTGCTACCTGGGATGATAAAGTCTCCTGTACCAAATTAAGTGCAATAACATTGGCCACATTACAATATGACTTACCGTCACAGTCCTCTTCATCCGAGCTTCCTGAGTTGTTGTCCACCTGCGCTTCAACATTGATGAAGTCCTTCACCTGATCTCTAGTCAGAAATAGCACAGCAAATCATATTAAACAATACACATACTGTACAGGCTTGTTTGCCAGGTCTTCGAGGCAATACTTGGCCGCTATGAACAGAATGATGCCAGCCACAAGAGGTTTTCCACTTGACCTGGTGATTCAATGTGTTAGATTGAGGGCAGGCCACATCCATAACCTGGGGTGTCGAAGCTCTGGAGGATGAATTGGCATCGAAGGAGACTATCCCGTGGGCATCCATGGCAGCCTTTACAGCACCAGCTGCTCTGCCATCATTCTCCTCCGAGAGTTCAAACATGTGGGTCATTAAGTCGCTCCATTCTGCATAAATATATTGGTCTCCAAACTCCTCCATCTTTCACATTAGAGTTGGATAGTCAATTTCGTCTTTCGCCCACTTCATCATCAGCATCCATGCATTTGGGCTGTCCAGTAAGCTGTTGATGGAACCTTATGGTTAAAGTAATTAGCGTTGGTCATGGAATTCATTTGAGCACTCTCACCGCTATTAATGTGCTAACGCACAGACATTGGTTTGGTAGTTGACATTGTTTTACTATGGTTCGAACAAATTTCTTTGCTAGCTATAGTACTACTATAGAGTGGTAAAGGTAGAAAAGAGGCAATGTTGTGCAAGTGATCTGCATTTTATAGTGCATGCCGATTCTGGATCCACTTGAGCCACATTTGGTAAATGTGGATGTGGGAAAGCGGGTAACACTAAATGCATAATACAATTATAATAAATACGATGCAGGTGGTAACAGTCAGTTGGAGTAAATAATGATGTCCCTGTCAACTATCGAAAGAGCAGCTTCTGCCTTCATTACGAATTTCTTGGCGTGAGGAGTGGTAAGCATACTGTGTGATCCAGAGGTCTTCTTTGTCTTCTTCATTACAGGTTTCTCATTAAGAGGGAGAGGCTCGTTAGAGCCCATAGGGGCAACAGGTGCATTGTTAGGTACCGAAGGCCTTTTGAGGACCAAGACCGGAATAGGAGGAGTTGGCTGGCATGGAATCAGATCAGGTATGATTATTGATGATCTCAGAAATTCGGCAATTGAAAGAGGAGGCGAAGAATGGAGGGATCCCATCAAGATATTGACAAGCACGCAGACCAGAGTGAATGACAATATTTGCTTGAAGGAAAATCCGGTTGATCGTGACTCAGTAGTAGGGGGAGGTGGGCTAGTAACCTGCAAAAGCTTCATCCCGGACCAGGTGAGTATAGCAAACTGAACTTACTGGGCGGGAGTGGTCCTGAGTCCATACTTTAATATTGCTATGACCCTTCATCACGCTACCTGTCACAATGGTGCATCCGTGCACTCCTTCGAAGATATTAGTAAGAGTAAAGGGTAATTGTATGATAGCGTACCACTACTGCAGCTACTAAGTCGCCTGCAAATAGTTCCAAATCAGTATTATGAGTGTGTACACACACGGAAAGAAAAAAGTAACATATCATTCCTGTGCTCCAGTTGGTCACGAAAAGCACCCATCTGGTGATCAAAGATTTGAGCAAAGCCATTGTCACCTCCAATAACAACCAATCCAGCTTCACGAGCAACCAAAAGCTGTAGCAGTATGTTCACCAAAATTATGTGGTGATAGCTCTGTACATGATGGAATGCAGGTATGGTGTACTTATCAACACAATCATGTAGATTGGAAACTAGAAGGTGCTGACCGTCCAAGCACGTATCACCACTACATGAATGTCAATAAAAAGGGAAGTATGAGGAAAACACAGAAAACAAGCACATATGTCCATTTGTCTTCTTCTTCCATTTCACATCCCAAGGATCAATCAAATAGCAAAAACTGTGCAGTGAGAATAAGGGGGATGAGAAAATAAGTGTAGACTGTTAAAAATTAACATGTACACATATCCGCTCTCGAGGTATGATACTAGGATACTGGAGCCATTATCCACGAAATGCACAGACCAAGTGATATACGGTTGCTTCTCAGTGTTGCTATGGAGGGAAGTAAGAGATTCTGCATGAGTGAGAGATTAAATGAATTGAGAAATACCAAAAGTTATACTCTACTTACTTTGGTCCTGGCTGACTTTCCAGATGTGGACTTCACCATTGCCAACGCTGGCCAATCGGTGATGATTTGAATTCCATTCCGATGATTCTACGGCTCTAGCATGCGCAAGTGCGATAAATAGAAAACAAAAGACAGGATTTTCATTCATGTGTTGGTAAAGATGGATGTTACCATCTGATGCACCAAAAGTGAAGGTGTCTTCATCCCCACCTGCAAGCTTAATCCAAGCAAGACAGCTGATGAAACCTGCAGATGGAATACATATTTCCTGCAACATCTCACCAGTGGAGAGATTTCAAACAACTATGCGACTGTCGTTACCTGCAACAAATGTTAGATCTGTGTTTCAAACACTAGAGATTGAGATAGTACCTCCGCTAAGTAACAGAGAGCCCAGGGGACTAATCATGAGGGCATTGACCACATTGGTGTGGCAGGTTAAGGTAAACTTGTGAGTGATCTGGATGCATTTCAGCGTAGCAGTGAGAAGATAAACAAACCATACCTTAGGGGCTTGAGACATGACTGTGTAGGCAGAGTTATTGAACTCGCTTGTTGAGAAACAAGCTTAAATGCACAACGCAAGTCATGGACTAATTGTATTATGTCTATAGCCTGGAATGGGATCAATTTATTGTTGATCTGATGGTATCCTCAACCGAACAATAATATATAAATTGAAATGATATACCCTCAACCGTGTAAGGCCGAGCAAACATTGCAGATTTTGCTAGACCAAATCTAGGCCTTCCCTTTATTCTCTACCCCACAGTATAATAACAACTTAAATAACAATAATTGTCTTGACTTATATGTTACATTTAATTGTAATAAGGGTATAATAGTGGTGGTGTACATAAGTTATTACTAGTGGCGTACAAGGGGAGGGTATTGGATGATGATGAAAAGTGGGAGAGTTGTTCGTGAGAAGATTTCCTGTATAAGTAGTGCTCAGCAATTTTCTGCACATGACTTCTTCATTAGGTTGCTGAGTTCAAACTTGTGCCATGCACTATTTAGGCAACCACTTTAGTGTTGCTTTTCTTTTTTTTCTTACTTCCTATCCTACACCAACTATATGAATCAAGTGGCCTTACGCCACTAGTAGTATGGTAGTAATTGTAGTAACTAGGTAGCATAACAATAGAACACAAGACTCAATGAGAGTCGAAATAACAAATAAGCCGATGATCTAATGGAAAGACCTTACCTCAAGATGGATGCGCCGATAGCCATTTCTGGGGGCATCATCCCAAATACTCTAGAGGTATGTAGTTGTCATATCAACTCATTGTATACCTCATACTTACGGTCGAAGCTATTGTCAGGTCTATTCTATGGGCGCATGATCTTCAGGGGCAGTTCGGTGAGATCTGATGGTGTGTCCCCCCCTTCATTCTTGAATATTTGTCTTCCTTATTGTCGGACATGTTATAAGCCAATCATATTTATAGAGCACATAGTTAATAATTATTCCCGTCAATCAAGTTGTCTGTTCCAATGGGAAATAATGCTAGTCGCCAGTTACGTTTCCAGACATTCTATCTGTCACGCACTCATTTGAGAACTCACATACTCTTGGTGAGTTCACAATACTATTCAAAACCTTTCCAAGAAAAGGTTCCTAATCTTAATTTTTAGGGTGACGAACACTCCGGTATATCTCCCACAAACTGGTCTCTTGCTGGTGTACAGGAGATAAGTCAGGCAAGTCAATTCAATGTACTACTTATTTTGTCAAGAATCTAATAGGAAACAGAGGAAGGACGAAGATCCTAGCAATTTACTGCTCACAAAACAGTCCGCTATTGCTGTGCAGGAAACCAATGCAGATGTCCTCATTCCACTCATGCAGTATCCCGCCATCGGTGTACAAAAGGTTGATTGGGTAAGCTCATTCAACTCCGTTCCTTTTCTCCAGTTCCTGATTCCCTGTATCAGTGGAAGAGAGACGAAGATCCCAGAGATTTACCGCTCACAAAATGGCCCACTATTGTTGTGCAGGAAACTGAAGCAGATATCCTCACCCCACTCATCCAGTATCCTTCTATCGGTATACGTGTAAAAGAGGTCGATCAGGTGAGTCCATTTAACTTTGTTCCTTTCCTCCAGCTTCTGATCCCCCATACCAGCATAAACAGAAGAGAAACAATAATCCTGGCGATTTACTGCTTGCGAAACGGCCTACTATTGCTGTGCAAGAAACTAACGCAGATGACCTCACCCTCACCCCACTCACGCAGTATCCTTCTGCTGGTGTACAAAAGGTTGATTGGGTAAGTTCATTTGACTCTGTCTCTTATCTCCAGCTCCTGATTCTCTTTACTAGCATCTGAAACGGAAGAGAGACAATGATCCCAACAATTTACTGTTCTCAAAATGGCCCACTATTGCTAGGCAAGAAACTGATGCAGACGATCCCACCCCATCCACACAATACCCTTTCACCGGTGTACAAGAGGCTAATCAAGTAAGTTCATTAAACTCTGTCCCCTTTTCAGAAATTCTGATTATTATGCAGAGGAACAAAGGTCATTTCATGCATAGTACACGTTTCACCGTGTCCTTGCTCATACTCCCGAATGAGTTATTGCATGAAATCATCGATCTTCTCGGAATTGAGGACCTTCAGACATGCACACGTGTTTCTGTTATTCTAAAGCATATTGTGGCTCCCCATTATCTTGCAGCTACCAAGTTTGCACCACTGGGACACTTCTGGGCAAAGGTGGATGAAAAAAATTGTCAAGCCCTTATGGTTTGGAGACACATGGCCAACTTCGCCCATCCAAGTACCATGTATTGCTCGCTGTTCAATGCAAACAATAGCCACTTGGAAGCTCTAAGGATATTCTTCAAGTCTCCCCAGTGTGCGAATATACCAGTTGTTTATCTCTCTTGCTACGGTGGCAAGATATCACCAGCCTCCACTGTGGCCATCCTCACAAGTATTAGAGCATCCAGATGTCAGACACTATCATATACTGCTTGCTCCAATCCCTCTGTCCATGTAACTTCATTCCCAAAATTTTCGCGTGTGCCCCCTAGTCAACTTGAGTCATTCTCATCAAGCGGCAGCATCGCCTTTTCACCCCCTATAGCACCCTTCACTCTGTCAACGCTCCAAAACTCTCCACTCACAGAGCTTGTTTTGTGAGATGTGGAGCTCTCCACCATAATGTGGGGAAGATTGCTTTGGTCTTTGGACTTACCCCTCCTCCTGCACCTTGAGGTGGATCACCAATGCTCTATTAAGACTCTTCTAACATTTTTGTGATGACATCCCAATATTCATTCCCTTTGTATTTCTGTATATGGTAAATCTTGGAGGACTTGACAATTGCAACCGATACCGATACCTCTTGATCTCACTTCCTTAAAGGTACTCGGAGGACCACCAGAGTACTTGAAATCACTTCTACAGCACCTCGACCACCCTAGATCAGTCAAAGTACTCACGGTCGATTTGGATGGTGTCAAGCCCAGTGTCCCTCAAATTTCAAAGGTATTGGATTGTGCTCAACACCTTCCATGTCTGCACAACCTCAAGATATCTTTCCATCATAATTCAACTGGTCTTATTCCAGCAATGGGACTGCTTGTTCCAAAGAACGAGACACGTACTTGCAACGTTACACAGCTTATGATATCTGCGTCATTTGACACCATGACAGATGGGGAGGAGGAAGTCGTGGTATGTTCTGTGCCTATAGATATGGACGCTAACCTGATGTATTAATAGAAATTATGTGCTCCATGGATGAGGGCTTTCCCTCACGTCAAAATAGTTAAACTAGTTTCGGGGCATGTAGTCCCCTCAGAGGCAGAGATTAATAGAGTATGGAGTTCTTTCGTGGTGAATGTAACCAGTCCAGATGTCAAAATTGTGGTATCAACTCACTGAACTGCTAGCTAGATTTGTACCAATGTTTCTGCCCTGTAGTATGTATACCCAACTCTTGCTACATTCCCCTACTGACACCTTTGGGCATGTCGAGAGCTGACAATGGAAGATCCATGTGGATGGGTGTGATTTTGCCTGTATGATGCCAACATGATTTTCACAGCATAGTCTTAGTTTCCGGGTGGGAGGATGAAGGTGTATTGAGCATAGAGGGGAAACTGACTGCACATCATGATCATAATCATTTCTTCGAAATACATAATTATGATTTAGTGCATACACCTCCAGAACTATTCTTCAAGTAAAGCCTCAAAAAATCAGATACAACCCAATCACTATCATAATCTAGAAGTTGGGGGTACCTCTCCTTAGCCTATATGGCCAGTTAGCAATCAAAATCAAGTGGATGTTAAACACAACTTTTGAAAAAACTATCCAAAGCTGCTCTCGCGACTGTCTACTCCATGGTTTCCAGGTAGAAAGATTCTCCCTAGCTAGATCAATGATGAAGGCCTGACAGATAGCTTAGAAATATTGTGCACACCAGCCTATACGTCGACTCACACGAATTTCCTCGTACTCGTTCGGGGGCCAACCAAGCTTGTCCTGTAAGTTATAACCACCTCGATTGATCCTTGAAACCTCTCCTCAAGGTTTGGATATCAGAACTTTGGTCAGCAGAATGGAGAGTGCTACAGAAGCAGGCTCTTGAACAGCCGGAACCACAACCTCTTCATTAGAGGGAATATGATATGTTGTGTCAGTGGAGGTGGAGAGATTGCATGTTCTGAGAAGAAAATGGCATGACAAGTGAGAGGAGAGAAGTATTGATGGAATGTCCAGTGAGAAGTGACTTTAGGCATGTTCACGAGCATGAGCACAGAACAAATGGGCTGACCAGATGTTATAACCCTCGAAGGAATCCCAACAATAGTTTCAACTGCAGATCAAATATAATGAATTGGTATGACGACTACATACCTCTGAGGTACCGAGATGATGCTCCCAAAAGTGGCTACTGACACATTCATTCTCTACATTATTCTTCTACGTTTATTCCATTGGGTTTAGGCTTTTTGTTTTTAGTTCTATTGTTACGCTGCATAGGTTACTACAAATTACTACCATACTACTTAGCGGCATAATGCCACTTAGGTCATCAGGGTGAGAAAGGGGCTGACAATATTGGAGTGGTTGCCTAAATAGTGTGTGGCACAAAAGGTCATGTGTTACCATATGTTCGGACTCAGCAACCTAATGAAGAAATCATGTGTGCAAAATCACTGAGCACTATTTATTAAGCAAATCTTCCCACGTACAACTCTTCCACTTTCCACTATCACTTAAGCCACCATGATAAGCTAGTAAGGCACCATAATACAACCCTAAGCCACTCTAGGCTACTAGTCACACATTAAGTAGTAGACAATAGATAACTCTGTAGCCTAAATATAAAGGCCCAATAAACAATGATACGTGTCTGATGTGGTATGTCTAAATTGACAATAAATAATTGTATGGTCTAATCAACCTGATGAAGATCCATTAGGATGTGAAAACAACGTACCTTTGCGTTATACCGGTTGTCATTGCGCCTCTTGTAATGTCCCTCCCATATATCCCTTCCATTATCAATTGTCTTACTCTACTCTCATTGTAGTCATTCTCATTGTCATCATCGTGAAAATAATACACCCTGATGTTAAGATGTCGGTCATCATACCTTATCAATTGTTTAACTCTCATATCACCATTCTAGCTATAAGGCATTGTTAATCCAAGGCACGTCCCTCTATAATCTATTGTAGTCCGTTGCTAATCGCAATCGCAAGTGATATATTACTATGCTAACTCAGGTATAAAGTCTGAATTGTTCAACTGGAATCTCATTGCATCATGAAACTCAAAAAGTCACATCATGAGTTCCAACCTGCCCGCCACCTGCCATATTGTTGGTACCCTCGTACTCACATCTCCATCCCCTGCTTCTCCCAAAGCTACGAGTATAACGTTGATGTGAGTTTCATGTACACCAATACTACTCTACTGATATTTGAAATAGCATGATACTTTCCTTCAGGCAGAGTCCTCTAATGCCCTCCCATTGCCTCCTACTCTATTCACCTCCTGGCCACCCATCAACCCTATTGCATGTATAACCATGGTGGAGGATGGGGATATGAACTGTGATTCTGACGCTACTATCAATGCTACTATCCATACACTGGCACCATCTGCTCCTGTAAGAACTTCATTATTTTTACCTTCATTCTATTCATATCATGTTTTACAGATTAGGACTTGTGTCCGTTATCCAAGGGGTAAAATTCGTAAAGCACTTCAACAGATAATTCGTGTGGAACGTTCTCTGAAACATGAGGTTAATTTGCTGAATGCTGTGCTGTGCGAGGAGATCAAAGTACGGGTGGAGAGGGCAATCAAAAATGTGCTAGTGGACATAATGGGTGCTGAAGAAACCTCTGCTGATCCCTCTTCTAGCCTAATTTTGCCAGATAAAAATGATGAAGACGTCTCCATGGTTGACGGTGATGATGTCTCTTACCCTGTCAACGCCAATGTCGACGAGAAGGTGCATCTATATTAAATATTAGTTCCCTGGTAATTTAAATAAAAACTCAGAGGAAAAATCCAATCCAATCAGCTCCTCAAAATACCTTTCATAGTGTTTTTCACAATGTGACTAAATCGGCCCTTCATGTTTCAGCTGGTGCCCTTAGCTTTGGCAGCAAACATCTCCTTAACTTGCTTAGCTTGGGTCAATCTTCTTCCATCCTTGGTCTGTTCCATTTAGCTAGTTTTGATACTCTACTCATAGTGTCTGGGTCTTAGAAGGCGAGTGTGGCTCCATGCCAGGAAAGTGGAGGGAGTCTAGCGAGACCTTGTGAAATTTATCATTTGCATTTTTCTCCATGATGTAAGCAGAGTGTATGTATTATGTATAAATTTCTTCTGCTATTTACAAAATACATACTCTGCGTTGTTATAGTATTCAGCCCATAATTCACGGTAATCGCTACCTTGAAGAGTCGCCTTGGTTGATGCAATTATATTCTGCGTCTAGTAGCCAATAGTTTATAGTTTGCTCTTAAATGAGTAAATGACATGGGTTTTGCATTGGAATAAAAGAATCGAGCATATGACCATGCATTTTGGACAAATGGGACATACAATTCATGGTACCGAATAATGGAAATACAGATCTTTCAGGTGAGCTATCTCATAGCCCTATTATCACTTTGATCCACTCTTAATGATTGTATTGTTATGCTGCCTAGTTACTACAATAACTACTTTACTTAGGTCATTTTGTAGGGAGTGCTGGCGCAGGAAGAAGTCACATGTCACTGCGAGTGATACTGCCAAAGTGCAGGAAGGTCATGTATCATGGCAAGTGATGTGGTTGCCTAATTAGTGCGTGGCACACATGCACAAAATCGCTGAGCACTATTTATTCAGGAAATCTTCCCACGTACAACTCTTCTACTTTCCTCTATCACCTATTGTTAAGCTAGCAAGGCGCATAATACAACCCTATGCCACTTTAGGCCTCTTGTCATACGTTAAGTAGTAGGCTCATAAGGCGACGTAATGCAACCCAAGGTCACTCTAGCCACCCATTGGGCGTTAAGTAGTAGACGTAGACAATAACAACTGTAGCTAAATATGAAGGCCCAATAAGTTAAAATAATGTGAAAACAATGATGCACCTCTGATGTGGTATGTTTCTGAGTTGACAATAAGTAACCTTGTAGTCTGATTAACCTATTTGTAGGAATGAAGATCCATTAGAACGTAGAAACAATGTGTCCTTGTGTTATGCAATCTAACAGTAGTGTCCATTTCGTTATCAATTACCTCTACATTATTGTGTAGACATTTGTCATTGTTATTTATCGTCATCATCATGGTTATGATGTTGATCATCGCTGTGCCTCTGGCGATCTGACAGTATGTCCCTCCCATTATCAATTGTTTGACTCTGCTAATATCACGCGACATTTGCTATTGTTATTCATTGTTGTTGTTGTTGTTGTGCCTTGCATTTTCCAGTAATTTATACAGTCTGTCCAGTGAGTTTACGCCCCTCCATTACCTATGGCTATGTCTGCTCACACTGAGAAACCAGAATTGGCAACTTCAACCACAGCAATGTTGACATTGCAAGCTATAGAGAAAATAACCTGCACAGTAAGGGTATATGCATCTTGTAATGCAAGGTGATTGAGTTCATTCATAGGCAGAACAATATATGAAACGTGGACTCGGTTTGGGGCAGTGCCTTGTTTGCACTCCCCTAGTCGAAGATCATCAAACTGGTATCAAGGCACAAGTAATGGTGTCCTCTGACGCTACCCATACTGCCCCATATGCCCCTTATACTCGCTTTAGAGCCCATGTGACCGAGGGTACCCCCATACCCACTTCATCAGAAGAAACTCCCCTTGACAGGGCTAGTGGTAGCAGCTGTACTTTGGTGAGTCGCGATTTTTCTTCTCACTATTTGGACTCCTCTAATCTAGATAAAGCCAACTAGGTCGTCTAATTCACCACCAAATTCTAACGAGCCAGTCATTGATGACACCTGGTTGTTTGTCCGTCCATTGCGAGCTGCTACTAGTCACTCCAATGCAACAGAAGACTGGAGTAACTACAGAACTCGCAACCCACAATCTCTCAGCCCTCAACGTCAACACTCTTATCCATCCAGTCTCTCCACAGGCGATCTTTCTCCCCAGACTCATGCATCTTATCTGCTGGCTCTCAGATGCAATCACCAGCATTTCTCATGGCAGGTATCAAGATAGACCCTACCTCACTATCTATGGCCTCTCCAAATGCAACCCCATCCCAGATGAGCAGGCCCGAAATGTACGAAGACCCTTTACCATCTCACCACCCTGCTTCAGGGGGTTTTCCCATGGAACTAGAGCCGACTCTCCCACCCTCTCTAACCACCTTGCCACTAGAGGGCACTTCCTCTGCCTCTGACCCTGTCAGACCCACCAGACCCCTACCACTTTCCCCAACATTGGCAACTGTCATAGATCAAGCAATAGCTGAAAGCCTGACTTCAGGGCTTGTTGAACCCACTGTCCAAGGAATTGTTGATGCCTGCATCCCACACTTGACAGAACTGATAGAGTCTCATCTTGCGACACTAACATTTTCGCAATGTTCCAGCAAAGCTACATGCAAGGCGAAGAATACTCATTCTGAGTCTCATGAGGGAGACTATGACAGCAATGAAGATGATGAGGGGGACGATGGTGGTGACAATGATCGTACAACCGATGAAGCTATCATAGTGTGAAGGTGTAAGAAGCCTGGGCCATGGGGGAGGTTGAATCATTTGCATGTAAGCCAAGATTGCTAGGAGGTCAAGGAGTTGCTAATTATTCCAATTCATGCAGACCGCCTTCCACACTTACCTTCGGCAAAAGAAGATTATTCCATCTGGACCCAAAGGCGATCTTCCTGTTTCAGCCCTGGCTGATGCCATACGTGCATTCAATCAAGATGGAATCTTGCCCCCATTTCTAGAGAACATTGCATTAGATTGGCATTGTAGCCCCTTGACATCGTCTCGTTGGAACTCATAAGCTATCTCTATTCTATCATATGATTTCTACAATATCCTCAAAGCTGGTGATGTGTATCGAGGCATCATTTTTGACAAGAACACCATGAACCTTCAAGCCATTCATAAATTATGTGAACAGAAACTAATATGAACGCACCAGGCTCACAGGAAGCAGGCCAGAATCAATATGACTAACAAGGCCAAGCGAGTCCAAGCAATGGCTGACATAGTTGCAAAGGAGGAAAGGTGTCGGAAAGGTGACAGAATGATTGCCCACCGCCACGGTGTATGTTACTCTGTTAGTTGTGTTTTGTTGTTGCTCATGATGTCATGATTTCAAGACACTTGCGAGGTGCATCAAAATCGTATTGCAGAATCATTCTTGAGATCCTGTGAAGTGGGATGCCATTAGTCATATTATTGACAAACTGGGCCTTGAAGGTATGAGTGGTGATGAAACTGATTGTCCTTCCGCTTTGAAGCCAAAGGTCCTCCGGCACCTTGAACTTCCTTGGATCAATCCCATCATTTCTCAGCTATTCTGGTCTGTGGAGACATATGAACCAGCCCTTCGAGTGGAGAACATGCTGGAACATGTTGGTAATTCATCGTTGAAACATCATTGGGAGGCAGGGGGGAAAGAAATGAAATTGACCCCAGTTCCAGGCCTTCTGCATAACTGGTATAACGACCATTGATTTCAAGGTTTGCCAGCTGGGACTCGTTCAATGCTCCTTGTCCGGAAGGATTTCACTATTCCTAATCTAGTAAGTCAAATTCACATTATTGAGGTCCTAGGCTCATGTATTATGTAGGCACTGTACTCCTCATGACTTGTTGGTGGCACTCTGGGGGCCACTGAGTGACCCATTGAGTGGGCCCCTAATATATCC
>JBBPUN010000250.1:0-17295 GCA_038094715.1 Heimioporus punctisporus | reverse complement strand
AACAACAACAATAATAACAATATACTGGAATGCCACCAATATTACCAGTACTATCCAAACCACCCAACAAAGGTTCTATACAATGGCATGAGCCTGCAGGCAATAAGCTTTATGGGAAGTCATAAGTGATACCAGCAAACAAGCTTGATGGACTCACCTTGTCTAAAGTGGCGATGATAGGAACCTCCACACATGTCCAGGACCTCATACATAAAGAAAAGAACCTAGAGAGTGTGTCAGAACATCAACCCAAGTTGTACACACCATCTAACTCTCAATTCAAATAATTTCCAATGGATGTTGAAGTGAACCTGTTTGGAGTATCAAAACACAATGAATGCACTGCAAATGATTCAAACATGTTAGAATGTCAGTATAAATGATCAGAATGAAATGGTCAGAAGTACTCACTGCAGTCCACCCAAGTTGAGCTAACCACAATAGATGATGGCAATACAGACAGACATCCTGAGCATATTAAGAGTCTCAAGGATATCAGAGGCTTGCCAAAGAAGCTGCAAAAGATGTCAGAATGCACTAGAGAAGTGGCAGAGTGGATAGAGGAGGAGAATATATCTTTAGAGCTATTAAATGAGTATGGTGAGCTAAACAATGAAACAGCCACATCAAACATAGCCAGAAGCATCCAGAAATGCATCAGTTATGACAAGAATGAGTGCCATGTTGAGATGAATGCACTATTTCCAATTAGGCCATCAGGAGGCAATTTAGGATGAAAGGTCAAGTTGGCAAATGGTGAAGGTGCCTCATTGATCAAAAACAGCATAGAGGACTTGTCTCTCATGACTGTATAAAGGTGCATAATGATTCAAGACCTCAATGTCAAGATCTGTGCTAAATAGAGCAAAATATAATACCATCCATGCTAATAATAGTTATAAATCTGAACTGGTTAATGGGATTTGATGGTGGTTGTTGATTGTTATTTCTAAATTGGGAAAATATAGATTACATGTGAAAAGAAAAAAAGTACCAAACTGTATTGTGCAGGGCCAAATGATATAAAGTTGAAAATGTAAAATGCATTAAATTTAATTGATCTATGAAAGAACTAGGGAAAGAATGAGACCATGACATGATTATCATCACAAAAATGGAACAAGTCAGTTTAAAGGGAGGAGTTTTTACATGAGGTATAGATTGTTCTTACATTTATAAAAAGAATGGCTAGTATATCTTTGCACTCCAATTCTCCTCCCAGGTTGGCAGTGGTACACTCATCACCTCACATCAGATATTGTGATCACAACAAATAGTCTTCATATCTCTGATGTATCTATCTTCCATTCTTTTATTTTTCTTATGAAAGTATAACCATAATCATAAATTCAAATGGTAACTGCCAATGAAATGAACCTTGACCTTTAAAGCAGGAAGTCCTTTCATGATGTCAATGATGTCCACAGAAATCAGTGGTCATTTGACTTTTCCATCCAATTCTTGCTTTCCTTGACTTAAGTGAACCAGAAAACATCTATGCTCAGATGCTTGATGCATTGCAGCAAAGATTTCAGAGTTAGCTGCTGCAAGCACCAACTTCCAAAACCCTCTACTTGCCTCCAATGTATAACAAAATAGTGTCAGTCACAGGGGCATTTATCAACACACAAATAGGATAGTGAATTGCTATTTCAGCAGTTGTCAGCACAATCCACCTTGTGTAGATGAAAGCCGAATCTTGTAGACAGGCTCTGCATTATACAGATGATGTTATTAAAATGATGGCATATCAAGCAAAGCTGACACAGGTCTTCACAAGAGAGAAAGTCAGTGATCATTGTGAAAAGCTCATTTGGAAAAGCAAGAAATGAGGCTGAGGTGTAAAACATTTTTTTTTGAAAGCAATGGCCTGTGGGACAGTCAATGGATCAAGGATGCTTATATATTTGCAAATAGATATACAAACCTTCTGAAAAGGAAGTGAAAAGCTAGTGTGTGGCTATGCTATAATAGAGATATCCTTATATATGTTGTGATACATGAGGTGTAGTGCTTTGACCTTTAGTTATTGTGGAAAATTAATAGTAATGTAGATCATTATATATATATATCACATTTATCACATGCCTGGGATGGGCTTTTAAACTAGCATGTATGAAGGGTAGGGCTATCTCTAAGTGCAAAGATAACAGACAGAAATCTCAGAAATATTTTGAAAACCACAGGAATAGTTTAGAAATGCTGCATGCACTTTATATAAATTAGAATAGATAGTTAAATATACTTCATTGGAATAATGGTGGTGGAGAATATATTATATTAAGATGATTTGAAAAAGCCATTTCTTTCATCTTTTCCCCTAGCACATATCACATCTTCATTGCCTTGTACTGAACAAATATAAAGACAGTGACAGTATACAGACCTGCATGATCATTGTTATCTCTTATCCATGCCCTTGCCTTTGTATGGCAGTAAATACAACAATAGTGTCTCACTCCACCTTCTGTCCCATCTTCACTGTTATCCCTGGTCCTCACTTCCCTTTCCATTATGTTTGTTATAACTTGAAGCCACAAGCAACATCATATCTATGAAAAATTCAATAGTTTTGTATACCTTGGCTTTTTTTCCCCCTTCATAGCACTTAATCAAATATACTTAAGTACTTAATATCATCTTTTTTCACTTAGCAACTTGCATACCCACTTAAACTGTATGACTGCAAGTAATACTAATTGCAGCTAAGTATTTCTAATAGTCAGTCCCTTTTTCTGATCTGAGAGTCTGAAAATGTGACACCAAGGATGAGAGTGAACATCATGGAAAAACATATACAGCTGCCAGGTTGTGATATAGGGGGGATTTTTAAGTTTTTAACAGATAACAATATTTTTCTTTTCTTTCTAGTTTCTTTCTAATATTCTAATGCCTTTTTTCTGACTTATTCTGAACCAAATACATAGAACAACATTAAAATATGTAAATATCACATAACATTACTTTATAGTAGTTTAAAACTATTCCTTTCCCTCCTAAGTATTCCTAATCATTCCAATCATCATTCCAATTTCAGATTGGAATGGCTTTTCCAAACTACCTTAATATAATATATTTTCCACCACCACTATTCCAATGAAGTATATTTAACTACTTTATTCTAATTTAAAGTGTGTGGCATTTCTAAACTATTTCTGTAATTTCTGAAATATTTCCAAGAATTCTGACTGTCATCTTTGCACTTAGAAATAGCCCTACCCTTTATGCATGCTAGTTTAAAAGCCCATCCTGGGCATGTGATAAATGTGATATATACACATAATGGTCCATATTACTATTAATTTTCCACAACAACTGAAGGTCAAAACATCACACACTATGTGTTACAACATACTAGGATCACATATACTTTAAAGTATTCCAGTCTTTCTGATTTCAGAAACCTTCAGAATTGTCTTGGCATTGTCAGGTTTTAAATTGAGTCTAGTTTTTTTTTTCTAATTATACTTCCTCATCCAATTTTTTTGCTGTATAATCTCCAGAAAGCTCTTAATGATGGATTCTCAGAAAGGTCTGCATTGTTGCCACCAACAAGACATATACATGCTCTTCATTACAATTAATTTCTAATCTTTTTCTTTTCAAAAAGAATTGGAGAGCACTTAATTTGCTGTAGATACTATATATACTATAAAATACTATCCATTTCTGGAAAGATCATGTCTCCACCATTTTCTGGTATATCTGAAATCTATTTGTTCATCACTACTTGAAAAGTATACCAGGTGATTGGCCACTGATTCTCTTGTGTTTTTGTTAGTGATATCCATCTATTTCAAAAAGTATTCTCCAGTCCTCTTTGCAAATGCCATGTCCCCCCTCTCCTTCTCAGCAAGGGCAGATGTATCCTTGATGGCAAGAGGGTAGGTCAAACTATTGGTCTGATCATGAATGATCAATATCAGACTCAATAAACTACATTTTTCTATTGTTACTTTAAATAGGAAATAAGTATTTTTCGGAAATGAGGGTATGTTAGTTTAGATGCTTACTCACTTCCTGTCATATTCTGTATTGCACTAAGTTCAACTGCAGGTTCTCTGTTATCATTCCACTACAACTTCAATGCATTCTCCCCAGGAAACCCCAGCACTGCTCTGCTCCACTAGTTACTAATACCTTAGAAATCTATTACCAATCTGTTAGTCATTGGACCTTTGTATTCTATATGTAAACTTTTTGTTACTTTGTGTATTCCCTCAGTTCAAATATTAAATTACATTTTAAATCCTTTTCTCTCTCCTCTACTTACCTCTTTAACCTTTGATTCTCTGACCCTCCAAAATATGGGACAGAACTCTGCAAGGGCACAATATATACATAAAATCCCACCCCCCTTAGTACAACTCTGGTGCTCTGAAGTTAATTGGAGTTATCCTGTTCTTAATAGTATATTCAAACTCATGCTTGTATGAGTTCTCACACCAGATCTACCATGTCTGCATTTCAGAGTATCATCCAGACTTGCAGACAAGCTTGAAGTCAACAAGAGCAAAGTCAGATTATGCCCAAGGCTTTGCTCCAACCCATCAATGAATTCCTATCTTTCATCAGTCTGCAACTATCCCTGCTCATTGACCCTGTACCTCTCAACAATATATATCAAGACCCCCAAACTCCAACTCTCTCTAGTCGTCATCACAGAAGAACCCTCTTAAACAATGATAAAGGAGATGAACTCAGTGGATCTTTTTTGTCTAGTTTTCTAAGTATCCTAATCCCTGACTCTCCATTTTTCAATCATAATAAGGATCCAATGGCTGTTCTCATAAGAGCAATCAAAGCATTCTTAAAGAATACTACTAACCACAACTTCTCCTTCTCTTGGACAAAAGTCTGTGAACCTGATACTTTCAATGAAATGGACTACAGAAAACTCCACACCTTTTTGGTGCAGTACAAACTGAATTTCCAGAACCATCTGAAGATATTTAGGATAAGACATGCAAAGGTCATCTTTGTGCAGTTCTATCTGAAGGGTATGGTCCTTGAATGGTTTGAACCCAACCTTTTGCTTATCAATCCCTGACACTGTCTTTTATGGACAGATGACTATAAGAAATTCATCAAAAAGCTCTAAACCAACTTCAGTCTGCATGATCCTATTGGAGATGCAGAACATCAACTTGAAAACTTGACAATGAAAGATGGACAGTATATCAACAAGTATGTTGTTGAGTTTCAGCATTTGGAAATGCAAGTTAAAGGCTATGGAGATGGCACACTCTGCCACATCTACTACAACAGCCTTCTGGACTGTATTAAGAACAAAATCTCTCATATTGGAAAATCCACTACCCTGCAGGAACTCCAAGCACTCTTCCAAACCATTGACACTAGATATTAGGAATGCAAGTCTGAAATCACACAGATGAAAGGGTCATCTACATCCTCCACCTCTACTTTCTTTGCTATGACCTTCAAAGCCACTTTGGCTACCTTCTCTACTCCTAAATCATCAAACTCCACCTCATTCAGCAAGCCAGCCAAGGATGCTGAGTTCTTCAGCAAAGCTACAATCCTGAAGCCTGACCTCTCTTTAAAGTTAGGAAAGGATGACAAACTCACTGTAGCAGAATGCAAATACTGCTTTGAACAGAACCTTTGTATGTTCTGCAGACAATCCAGACATGTTGCTATAAGTCTATGTCCTGTACTGCAAAGGCTTGTGCTGTCCAAACCACAACTCCAGAAGCCAAACTGAATAGCTCTGCCAAGGAGCCAAAAAATAGTTTGCAACTTCTGTGACTCTGTATGGTTAGGAGATTATATTGACTCAATCCATGCACTCAAGGAGATCCATCTCAATGCATCTGCTCTTTCTAATCCTAAATCACTCATGCCTACTGTCACTCTGTTCAAGCAGCCAGATCAATGTGAATAGGCATAGAAGTATTATCTCTTTAAAGTTTGAAATTCAATATCAAAAGTTGAATAGCTATCAATATAAACATATACATATAGTTAAATCTGCATATGTAACCAACAATTTGTAATTATTTCTTGTGAGACCTGACTCCAGATTTTTGTAGCCATCAGAATTTTTTTTAATAAATCTATATTGTAGGTGTTTTGCTCACCCATATCATCAAGTTGAATTGCCTGTTGGCAAAATTTGTTACAAAATCCCTACTTTTTCCTTATTATTTACTTAGACTTTGTTGCTACTTTTCACTTTCCTACACTTTGTACCATTGTATTACCTTAGAATCCTAATAATAAAACTTAAAACATTTCACTTCACTTTTCTGATATAAGCATAGTCACATGACTTGCTTACTTAACCTTCTTTGATACCTTTCATCTAAAAACAAGACTTCCTCTATTATTACTTCTCATTTTATATAGTCTTGGAAAGATTACTATTTATATCCACTATTTACATACTGTATATTATTAAATATCATAATATATTAGTGCCAGTGTTTCTGCCTGGGTTTTCCAGTCTTAGCCACTTGGTTGCATATTTGTCTTCAGGCTTAAGTGCTGGACTAGTGTTAACTTAAGGCATACTCATTCTCTATCACCTCATTTCTACCATTATCAGATATTAGGTGTTGTCTGCAAACAGTATTGTTCTGGCAGGTGATCTTGGTAGAAGTGCTTATGTGCTGATTCTATAATAAAATTGACAATGATGTAGAGTGTACAATGGTTTTATAGTTATATCCCTTGCTTTTAATATACAATAAGGTGCAAAACTATTGCAATGTCTAACCCCAAACCAGGGTGTGAAGTGCCCTGCAACAACCTGTGGGAATTTTGCTTAGCTTTGGTGGGGACAAATATAGTACAACCTCTTGGCTACAATATTGTCCTCAGAGTCATATGATTTGGTTCACACACTCCCAAGATACATCCATTTCAAAACAGCTATACCATTGCAATAGTTTTGCACCTTTTGTTGAGTACACTGAAATCAAGTGCTATATTGTTATGTTTGGTCATATAAACAAAGTTAAACATACAAGGACCATGTCTAATTTTAAAATAGTTCACACACATATTTATTTCCAACCATAACCATTATAAGATCCATCTCTTCTACTCAAAAACACATCATTCTCTCCATGCTTGATGCTGGTCAATCTGTCAACTCTATTGCATCTGCCACTGGTCTTCATGTCTCTACCATATCTAGAATATGCTCTAAGGAGCATTCTGAGCTTCAGAAAGCTGCTGAAGGCCATCCACCCAAACTTTCTTCTGTCAATGTCTGCCATGCCATTCATCCCATCTCCTTTGGGAAGGCAGAGAATGCTGTTCAGGTGACCAAAGCACTCACCAATATAGTCAACCACCCCCTCTCTGCCTCCACAGTGTTTAGACACTTGAAGAAGACTGGTATGAAAGCTGTGGTCAAGTCTGAATGGCCTCTTCTTTCTGCCAAGCATCGCAAGGAACACTTGAACTTTGCATATGCTCATAAGGACTGGACTCTGGAGGACTGGAAAAGGGTAGTATGGTCAGATTAGACCAAAATCAATCACCTAGTGTTAGATGGACACAAGTGGGTGTGAAAAAAGGCAGGGGAAAGACTTAGTGATAGGCTGGTGAGAGGTACAGTTAAGTTTGGAGAAGGTTCTCTGATGATGTGTGGGTGTATGACTTGGCAGAGAGTTGGCTATACTACCAAGATTGATGGTAGGATGGATGGAGACCTTTACCTTTAGATTTTAAAGAATGAACTGCTAAATTCTTTGCAGTTTTATGGTCTTCATCCTCCTAATATCATCTTTCAGCAGGACAATGACCCCAAGCATACATGTAATAAGGTGAAGGATTGGCTCCAGGAGTAGGATTTCCATACCATGGTATGGCCTGCACAGTCTCCTGACCTAAACCCTATTGAGCATCTCTGGAGTTATCTTAAAAGGAGGCTAGCAGATTATAAATCCTCTCCTAAGGGGATTCATGAACTGTGGAAGAGAGTTCAGATTGTTTGGGAGGGAATACCAGCTGAGGAGTGTCAGAAGTTGATAGAGAGCATGCCTAGAAGGATCCAGGCAATAATCAAGGCAAAGGGAGGGTATACCAAGTATTAATATATCCATGATATCATAAGATGCAAAACTATTGCAATGGTATTGCTGTTTTGAAATGGATGTATCTTGGGAGTGTGTGAACTAAATCACATGACCCTGAGAATAAAGTTATAGCCAAGGGTTTGTACTATATTTGTTCCCATCAAAGCTAAACAAAGTTTTCACAGGTTGTTGCATGATGCTTCATGCACTGGTTTGGGGTTAGACATTGCAATAGTTTTGCACCTCACTGTATTTGACTTCTGACTCTTGCATTTGACTCCTTTAGCAGTCATTTGATCCTCTTTTTCTTTTACTTAGATTAATTAGACTGACTTATCCAACTCAGAAACTCTCTATCAGTCACCACTGATGGAACTTCTGGTCCAAGCACCCTTCAATAGATTGGACCAACTTCATTTTCTAGTTTCAGCATATTTTCTTCATTTATTTCCAATTATTTTCATTTTCATCTCAATTAAGTTCATTTGGCATTTTAAAGTTTCACCACATTGACCTGACTATGATCAGCTGACAACTTGTTTAACAGGTAGAATTCTAATATTACCTTCTATCTCATTATTTTCTTTATTTCTACTCACTTCTATTTTGCCAATATATTCAATATACAGTCTGAGATATGCTCTGAACTTTGTATAAGTCTATATCATGTGGATTAATAAATCATCTTTTGCTTTCCCCTTCATATTCAAGTCCCTGAAGTGACTCTGCAACCGATGAAGATCACAAGCCACTATCTAAGTAGAAACAAGGGAAGATGAGCCAGAGAATCTGCCCTTGGTTGAAGAGGAAAGACCAAAAGGACAAACTGAAGTCCTTTGGTGATGTATTGACAGTTTAAATAGTGTACAAGATATACATAACAAGTAATAATGGTCTGTGCATAGATGCATAGCCAGGTATCATGTGAGTAATCACAAGATATGGAGTAAAGTGTCAATAGTGAGAATAAACAGTTAAGAATAGAGTGACATGAGAATGAAGATGAATGATGACTGATGTGAGAAGAGTAAGTAAAGATAGATTATCAGAAATAGGAAGTGAACAAGTTGGTGTGAGTGAGTGTTTTATTGATTAGAATTAGAAGATAGTTTTCTACTTTTCTGCATGCTGCTATTATTCTAATTGTTATTGAAGGCTAGCTATATAGTAACTAAAACTCAAGTGATTGAAAAAAGGAATGTTCAAGGAATTCAAAATTATATGATAAGATTAGTGATAAGATAAAATAAGAAAATTAAAAAAGTACTTATTTAGAATATAACTGGCAAGGATCTGTTTGTATTGATGATAAAGTATTAGTAAGGATTATAAATGGATAACTAGTAAGTTTTGATAGGATAAAGGATTAATTGATGGGTAAGACATGGTGATATAAGATAGAAATGGATGGTTTGAGGGAGATTTTGAGTGATTGATAATAAATAGATAGTTTTAGAGAGAGATGCTGTTAGAGATGAGTTGTTATATAGATTGATAAGATGGTATGGTAGTTAGTATAGGGATGATATAAAGATTGATTGTAGTAAGAATGATAAATAAAGTAACTGAAAATGAGTGTATAGAAAAGATGGTTGATTGAATATGAAATATGATTAAAAAAGTATTTATTGGAATTTTATGATATCTATTTGTGAGTGATTCTGTGATGATAGGATGTATTGATGATAATGATAAAGAAATGTTTAAGCTAGTATTAGTAATTTTAAAGTTAATGAAGAAATTGTTATGATGATAGTGGTTATATTATAATGTGGTTGTAATGGTTTTTTAAGATACTATGGATTTATAGGATATTGGATTAGATATTGAAGTTTTTGGTTAGGAATAGAAATTAAAAGAAATTGTTTGATAGTGATGATGTAGGATTTTGAAGGCAGATATGAGATATGAGTAAAGGTGTAAAAATGGAAGTGAGTTCATGCAATAAAATAAGATATGACTGATGATAATGATAATATAGTGGTTGGATGATGATTAATTGGTAGAAGTGGAAATTGTTACATGCATAACAACTGTGGTATCTCTAGTGTTAACTTGTGTAAACTTTGGTGTGATTCTACCTAGTTTGGACATCTTGAGTTCTATATTTAATAAGTGATTAGTGATATGTATGATATTGTCATTTGTCAAGTGACTGTTTTAGTTTAGTTTGACTTGTTAGTAAACTCTGATGCATTCCTGTCCTTTTCACAACATGTTCATCATCATTGTTACCCTCACAATATTCTCTTTCTATCCTTGTCCTGCTGTTTTCCTAGTCTTTCTCTTTTTTTTCCTAATCTACTCCTTCTCTTTTCTAGTCCCCTTCTTGTCATGATATCCTCTTGGCATCTCTTCCATCCCATCCATAGTCTTTTCTAGTCCCCTCTTCTTTCCTAGTCCTCTATTCTTCTTTTCTAGTTCTCTCTTTCCATTTTCTAGTCCCCTCCTTCTCTTTACTAGTTTCCTTCCTGTTATGATGTTCTCTTTGCATCCAATTGTCCACCATGTTGTACAAACTGCAGCTGAGATCAAGTTATTGGAGAAGCACAGAAAATTTCTTTCTATGGTTAGGCTGCACTAAGAAAACCAGCTGACCATCAAGAAATTTCTTTTAAAGCTCATGAAGAATACTCTATCACCATATTTCCTACAAGACTTGGAAGATAACAGTGGATATTACTGAGCAATTTTCACTGAGAAACTTGTTGTATTGATAGTGGCAGATACTCAGCTGGGACAAGTAGCAGATGTCACTGGCAGTCAGTCACCTGATACTAGAGGATAACAATGTATATAATATTGAACCACTTCATATACAAATATATATTAAACTTTGGGAACAGGACTATCAGGTGTATGACTAAATTGTACTTTGTATACTTTATCCTTATGATTAAGATCAGATGATTCACTTATATGGTGCAGGTGCAAGATACTTGGTTCTTGATCAAAATCAGAATTATATTCACTCTGGTAATCTGCTGATATCAGATCCTACTTATGTTCAAGAGGACATGGAGATTACGCAAAGACTCTGGATGACAATGTCCCACCAGCCTAGGGTCCAGATTCTTGAATGGCCCGAGATATAATCAATGGTGATAAATGTAAGTTTATATTCGATTTTCATAGGTGCTATTGATTCCTATTATAGAGTAGTAAGGGCCATCCTATCTGTTGTTTTCAGTGCAAGATATATGTTTTCATGCTCCTGACCTCTCAATTACCCATCATCATCCCCACCACTATCTCAACCACCATCCCCACCACTATCTCCACTACTGTCCCCACCAACACTGAGATGAATGTCTTACAGCCATCAGCACAACTACCAACCCAACCTTCTGGTATCACTCTGGCTGTCCATATAACAAAAGAGTTAAAGTGATACATGGTTAAGGCCACAAAAAACTATATATACAGTACAATGATGACACAGGAGGCCATTCCAACACAAGATACAAAAGACGTTTTTGTCAGTAATGCTGTAAAGTATATGAAGCAGGCTGTTCTCGGCAACATCTCTATTGTGAACATAAATATCCATCATGATATAATGATAGTGATAGCTACAGTTCAACAAGCATTCAAGCAGTACACCTCTTATTGTGTACAACATGACTTCAACCTTTATTTTCTGCTTGGTAACCTTGAGATTTACCATAAATGTATACAAGTAAAGTGTTTACTGACTAACCTTCAGTATCTTAAAAAAACAGTAACTGTATGACATTTTACTAATCCAACCAAGTTTGTGAATACAACAATACTAATGGATTTACAGGTTTCTATAAAAAGTGATTTAATAGCAATAGAGATCTTCACAATAGATTTACTCCATGATACTATCATCAATATTTTATTTTTAAATCTGTTACAGCTTCACCACTTTATTTGGAATGACAATCTAGATCAAGCACTCATACTTGCAACAGTAGAAATATTTACATCAATTAAAGAATTTAAGGAAGGCTATTACATAGAAGTTTCCATCTTGTTTATTGTCCTATCTGTATTGTAGGGCAGTTGGTGTGTTGTCAGGCCATTTTCATCTGCAAATCAGGAATTAATTATAGTATCTGTACACCCTAAGTCCACCAATGCTATGGTGTTTATCTTTTCTCCAGCTGTCATCACAATTTGCACTGGAAATTCCAAGGCATTTTTTGACCTTTTTCATTGGATAAATTGAGGTTTATTTTGTAGTTCTCTCAGCATGAAGTGAGCTTTGATTGTTGATAGGCCTTTTAGTTGTGATATCATTGGGAGCCTATTTCCTCAATTTGTACTTCATAAATAAACAATATTAGGTGTTTTTCTGCTCATCCATCACTTGTTTTGTTGATTATTTGTTTTATCCATTAACAGATCTATGGGTATACATAGTTTTTTCTTTGATAGTGAGATCCTTGCTTTTTCTTGGTTCCCTCATCCTGAAAAATGAAGGGTACTGAGAGGGATGCTATTTTGCTTTTTAGGGTAGGGTTTGCTTTTTCCTGATTGGACTTTGTCACCAATACTTCATAAACCTCCATTGATCTGAATTCTTTGGTTTCTCTTTCAGTGTTATCAAAGTTGTCACATTCTTCCACCTCTAATTTGTTAATTTTTGTAACTATTAGTTGGGCAATTCAGTCCCCAATATTCACTTTGTATTCACTTCTCCATATTAATCTTGATCAATAAATCTGGCTTCTATTTCAATTCCATATTTTGAGGCCAGACCACTTTAAGATGTTATTCTTTTATAATATTCTTTGGGTATTTTGATTGTGATTTGGGTGCTTATCAGCTGTCTTTTTCTGGCTGGAATGATTTCTTTCTGTGCACTATACAGGTCTCTTCTAGCATTTTGTTTGATTTCTTTTTTGGCTTTTTGGTTGAGTTTTTTGTAGTATATCTTAGAGATCTCTAACTCATTGATAGATATAACAGAATTTTTTGAGGATAGACACAATCCCTTTAGTCATTCTTTGATTGAAAACTCAATTCATCTTTTTCTTTTTCATTGCACTTATCCTTTTTTATCTCTGCTTCTACTTCTTTCATCTTTTGGTACATTTCATTCATTTTTGAGTAAACAATTTCTTGTTCATGAATGTTGTCTTTTGAATTTGAGCTCTCAATTTCATATAGTTAGCACAGGGCCATGGTTTTCCACATTTTCAGCATTTCCCTTCAGCATATGTTTTGGACAAATCTATTGATACCCCTTGACCTAAAAAGGTCCCTGGCATTTGAAAATCTTTTTTATCAGGGTTTTAGGTGTTTGGGTGTTGATATCCAGAGATGGAGTTTTACCTTTATAGTTCAAGCTGACATACAGTATGTTGATTTTTTTGACTCCCAAGATTTGGATCCTCCTTCATCAGTATGTTTTTCTTTCTTTCTATAATATCACTTAGTACTGCATTCACTTGATGGAGGGCCAGGACCTATTTGTTGAAATAATGAGATTCAAAAAGGTGAAACTGTCACTGTTCTATAAATTCCACAATTTTATTTTTGACTGCTTTTCATTCAAGATTAATAAGTAGTCTTCTATTTGTATAGATATTGATGTGTGCATCCAGAGCTAACTGTTGGAATTGCATTAGGAAGTTTTCAACTGTTTCAGACCCTTTCTACCAAGTCAAAAAGAGTTCCAGTTCTGCCTGTTGTTTAATGGATGGTGGTGTAAACATTTGGCATATCTATTGTTTGAACATATTCCATGTTTCATTTTCTGATTGATGAGACTCCATATACAGAGCTGCCCAGTGCCCTGCAGGTCTATCTTCCATAAAAAACAGAGTGATCATTATCTTTTGATAGGCAGTTGATGTTTTTGGAAGCCTGATAGGTATACCATAACTTATTTCCACCATATCAGAAACTTTTTCTTTTCTCCCTTGTATGGGGTTGATTTTAAGACAAATAACTTTCCAATATTCATGGTGTTCACCAGAATTTTTATTGGATCAGACAGGATAGTTTCTTCATGAATGCATGGCTTTTCAAATTCAGCTTGTTGTGCCTCTAGAGCATTGTGAATCATTTTCTTTATTTTTTGTGAGTGAGGATAAGGGTTTTTCCCTTATCACAGCAAGATGATGATAGCATTGTTGGTAAGTGGATTGGAGCAGTGTGGATGGTCTGATCTAATTTGTGGTTGGAGATGAAGTGATCAGGTGTCATATCATTGTTGGGATTATATTTGTCTTCCAGTAGACTGTAAATATCTTAAAAGAACAACAGGTTTGGTGGTTGTTATGGGGTTGTGTCAAGCACCTTCTCCAGTATCTAGCCAGGTACAAGTTGGCTACTTTGTATGTAGGAAAGGGAATAGATGCTGAATTTAGATATCCGCTGACCATCCATGTTAAGATCCAAAGATGGAATAACCATCCTGTTTACTTATTGCATCAAGTAGAGTGGTGTGTTTTAAGGTATGGTGAGTAAGTTGTATTATTCTGAAAACTATATATGTTACTTGCCTTGCCATCAGTAAGCATGGTGAGGTACCAATGGACTGATACAGATGCAACCCTCTGGATATATCTACAACCACTACTATCACAGTGCTAATATGAGTGAGAGAAACAAAACTATGTACCTGAGACATTATTACAATAGTGATGTGATGAGTTTACTACCACAACTTTCTCTACTAGCTTCTACCCTCATTTCTTGTATTGCAATGAATGTGGTAACAATGATGACAATAACAATGGTACAGTCATCATGTGGTCATCATTGTTGTAATTTTTTCCCCATTCACTTTCTCTCTTGTTCTTGTTATAATAAATGATGCCCCTATCTTTTTTTTTCAATTCACTCAATGCTCTGAGACTCTCCTCACCTTAGACACCTTGTCTACCATCACTCATGCATCACAAGGACCCTAGCTAATGCTGGAACTCTCTTGTATCCTCAATGGATCAACCATATTGTCCTCCCAGACACCTCCTTTGTATCCATGGACTCTCTCCTTCATGGAACTTTCCTTAAACTAGCTTATCTCCAGTCTTCTCCTTGCCAAATCCCAATACCCTTTATCCTAGATGCCTCATTCTCTGGACATAGAACATTCCTATATCTTATTGTTTTCATCTCCACTCTGCTTCTTTAAACCTTATATTACTTCATCAAACTTTCTTTCTCATGCCTCAACTTCTTTAATCCCTATGCATTCTTAGAACACTTCTTTGCCTCATGGCCATTCTTAGATTCTCTAGAATATTCTTTGCTTAGTCATCACTTAGTCATTGAACCCTTTGGACACTATTTAGTTGTTCTCTCTTCAATGTTGTATTGGATCTATCTAGTATTCACCCATATAACCCCCACTTGTACCTTGTAACTTGGTAATTCCCACCTTATACTTGATACTTTTACTCTAAGACCTTGTCTCATGTTCATCTCATTGAAAAGGTACCCTCTTGACCCCATCTTTCAACATCTTCCTCTACAAGCCCTTGTCTAATGCTTTTGATGCCAGAAGGGCATCCATCACTCTGATAAACCTCTGTCTTTCTGACATGTCTTTTCTGTTCCTTGATAAGACTTCATAGCTAGTCATGCATTCTTTGATCAGTCTTTCTCCCTGTCTTGCTAGTATAAAGCATCCAGCTAGGTTTTATGGTTAGCCTAAAAGGTAACCCATAACAGTTCTACCCTCACTTCTCCTTTATTCCAGCCCTTGCCCTTGCTGTTAGATTTTACTTTCACATAGTCACTATCTTCATGTGTACCTTTCATCATGCTGTTTAACATCTCTGTTGTCATATCAGAAAGGCATGTAGATATAACCCAGATAAACACAGCCCCAGTCAGTAGTATAAATACCCCATGTACATACCACATACCTTAATTTGAAATTGTCTTTGTTTTCTATTCATTGTACAAGCAATTAGTGGCATGCATGGGTTGATAAGTTTCTGACATTATTTCAAGCTTCACCCTGACCACTCACTCTTCACACTCAGTCACTCCTCTCTTCTCACTTATCTTGTTACTATCTTGCTTATCTTGTTACCCTCTTACTTATCTTGTTACCCTCTTGCTTTACTCTTTTTTCTCTTGCCTTTGACATAGTCACTTTAATCAGTTGTTGTTCAATATTCTGAACCCAGTCATACATTGTCATCCCACCACCTCTTTGACTATCAAGTTGAACTCTATTGTTGTTAAGAGTACTGACACTTCCTAGAATAACTCTACATTGATCAAGCCAATTGGAAATGCACTTGCTTATCCCCAGCCCCATCACTACTGCCATTTTATCCAACACCACCATTCACCAATCTTCAACATACATATTGTCTTTGGGGATAATTATACCTTTTGACTCTATTTACTGCCCCTGTCTTAACCAACAGTGTTCTTAAGTGACATTTGTTGTCTTGGTTCTCAGACAATGTAGAGTTAATTGACTTAATTGACCACTATCTTCAGAGAAGCACTCTTTCATACTTCCACCCATGTAGTGGCCATTGGGGTATGAAAAATCCTTGGGTTCAAGATCTATCTATTGACTTCAGTTGTAAATAACACTCCATCATATGTATGTTACATGTAGTGCTGGCTAGCTAGGGAGTAGATATTCCAAAATTACCAGTCCCATTATTTATAGCACACCATTCACACTTCACTTCAAAGTATTTCAACTTACTGCACTCATGACACACTGCATAGTGCTGGCTCACCAAACTTGGATATAAGCTAAAGGAAGCAAAGAAAGAAATCTATATTGATGGAGATGAATATGAGGATGTTGCTGCTTATCATAACCAGATTTTGAAGGAGTTTTGTGGTAATGGGAGGTAACTAATGATTTCATGATGTGATCATCAGTTAACAGGTCACAGATTATGATAGACATATCACAATAATAATCTAGGGCCCATTGATCTAAATCTGGATCAGAAAAGTCATTGCATGTTCTAATATTTTATAACAAATCAATTTTTTGAACAAACAATCTTGTAAAGTTTAGGTCCATGATGAAAAAATATCATTGTGAAAGGATTAAGGACATATAATCCATGTATCAGACTTTATTGTTGAACAAAGTGGACAACTTACACTGTTATCTGCTCAAATTGAAGAGAACTCCTGTTGTCCAGTGGATAAATAGCTGAGAATGAGATATATATGAAATTATATATCTGAAGAAAAACTATGATGGATTTTGGACAAACAACAAACTTATTGAACAGGTTAGTTTTTTTATGTAATACCATCATAGAATTTGGAAAAAATT
>JBBPUN010000248.1:0-17331 GCA_038094715.1 Heimioporus punctisporus | reverse complement strand
GCTACCAAGATTGATGGTAGGATGGATGGAGACCTTTACCTTCAGATTTTGAAGGATGAACTGCTAAATTCTTTGCAGTTTTATGGTCTTCATCCTCCTAATACCATCTTTCAGCAGGACAATGACCACAAGCATACATGTAATAAGGTGAAGGATTGGCTCCAGGAGCAGGATTTTCGTACTATGGTATGGCCTGCATAGTCTCCTGACCTAAACCCCATTAAGCATCTCTGGGGTTACCTTAAAAGGAGGCTAGCAGATTATGTGTTACAAAACCCATATTCACACCCTATTTTTCCAGATATTTCTATTATTTTTCCCAACTTTCTATGACAACATCTAACCTCTATGCTACGAAAGCCAACAAGTGCTGACTAACGCATCACATGACCAACATGTGATCACAATCTAGACTCACAACATGTGTTCCCTTTCTATTTCCATTCTGACTCATTCTTTTAATTTCCACTTCTTTCATTCTAGATCCTTTACTTCTAGACCACATGCTAGACACATGATGGCCTCACCCTTTTCATTACTGCACCTCATTTTCCTTATCTTTCATCACCACTCACAGCCTCTTTCACTTTCACTCTTCTTAAGGCTGTGGTACAGCATTCTTAATCCCCATTGCTTCTTTCTGACTCACACAGACTCCACCTGACTCAGCCTTATCTCTAGGGCTAAGGGCAAGGACTTATATAGTAATATTAAGTACCAAACATGTATAAACATATAAGTAGTATATAAAGGCCCAAGAGCCAGCCAAGAGGACCTCAGTTCGTCCTCTTCAGTTTTCCTCTACAACAAATGGACTTAGAGAACACAAAACTCCTCTCTTCTCCTTTTCTCTACAACAATCCTAAGTGAGTGGCCTATAGTCTTAAGTGGTTGTAGGGTTGCTTCATTATAAATCCTCTCCTAAGAGGATTTATGAACTGTGGGAGAGAGTTCAGGTTGTTTGGGAGGGAATACCAGCTGAGGAGTGTCAGAAGTTGATAGAGAGCATGCCTAGAAGGATCCAGGCAATAATCAAGGCAAAGGGAGGGTATACCAAGTATTAATATACCCATGATATCATAAGGTGCAAAACTATTGTAATGGTATTGCTGTTTTAAAATGGATGTATCTTGAGAGTATGTGAACTAAATCACATGACCCTGGGGACAACGTTGTAGCCAAGAGATTGTACTATATTTGTCCCCACCAAAGCTAAGCGAAGTTCCCACAGGTTGTTGCAGGGCACTTCGTGCCCTGGTTTGGGGTTAGATATTGCAATAGTTTTGCACCTCACTGTAACTAAGGGTTTATATACAGAGTATGGAGGTCCGATGACTAACAGATTGGTAATGGATTTCTAAGGTATTGGTAAGTAGTGGGGCAGAGCAGTGCCAGAGTTGCAAGAAGCCAGAGCTGTGCTTGCATTGCATGGTGAAAGACAGAAAGTGGAACTAATACAAATGGAACAAAAGTCACAAGTGAGAATGTAATTATGAAGAGGGAATTATATGAAAGGTCTGGAGCCCAGGAGTTGCACTCCTGGGGAGAACACACTGAAGTTGTAACAGGATGGTACCAGAGAACCCAGAGTAGACTTAGCATGATATAGGATATGATAGGTTGGGTTGGGTTGCTGTCTCTCAGTTGCTTTTGATACATGTGCTTGCTGCTGAGAACGTGATTGAGATGCTTGTCAGTGTCATACAAAAAGGTGCATGTAGCATCACCAACTTGCCTAGGGGCTTTGTTCATATGTTCTGGACTGTACAGCTAAACTATCTCTGTCACCATGCTGGTCACTTGACCATCGTTGCCTGTTAATATTCACAGTCTTGGCTACTATGCATCCCTCTTGTCCAAATTGTGTATATTATCCATTGAGGATTTTTTTCATTGTTTATAAATGGAGCCTCATTGGTAGTTTTACAAAGAACATTTTGAAGATGTCCAATTTTTGAGGGCTAGTTTCTCTGGTCTGCTTTGATCTGCTAGGCCTATTTTCCATCCAATCGGTACAGTCCAGATGTTACAATCTCTTCATCACTACCCTATCAATTGAAGTGATCTTGATCTTGTTTGCAGTAATTGCCATGTTCTCCAATTGTCCTTTACATTTGGCTGACCAGGTCATCCTCTGTAGGTGTGCTATCACAAACCTGTCTATGTTCTGTGCGTTATGCATCTTCTATGGTCTTGATTTGCTCATGCACACAATCAAGATGTGTATGATGATGACCTCACCTTGTCTGATCTCCAAGCTGGAACTGATCCAGGTCTTGATGCTGTTCATAGGTGTTGGGTGGCTCCCTGGACAGCACATCCGTCTGCATGTCCTATTGTTGACAATGGGCATGTTAGGTGCAACTGAGGTACTATGTTGCTGTGCAAGAAAGCAGGGGGATGGACAACAAAGTTTGTCCATGATAGCAAATATGTCCAATATGGTGAGTGGGGTAGAGGGCTCAGCAAGACCATGAAGGTCATAGTCAAGGGATTGTACAGTACATCATCGGTTTTGTGTCATCTTGAAGTTGACATGACTCATTTGTACTTGCAGGTGGTGTTGGTAACACAGTCCTCTTGAGTTATTCTAGAGCAATTTTTGTTATCGGTGGAAGCTGTGCCACATTTGTCCTTGCTGCAGTCCAAGATTTGTTCATGCTGGCAATGCCAGTGACATGACAAACATTGGACCCATCTAGAGCATTGCTGACTGGTTCCCAAAAAAAGAACTTGCACCTACAATTTTGCTCTATATCGTCTTGGATGATTGACTGGAATGTATCCTGTAGGTTGTGTTAAAGCTTTTCTTTCTCATTCTTTCTTTTGGCCAAGTGCACATGTCTCTCTGAATCTTTGTTAGGTTCCTCCATAAATTTGTGTAGAAGGAAGATGCTTTGATTGTGAGGAGTAGGCCAGCACTGTGAGCCATTTTAATGCTATCCCTCGACAAGATGCTCCCTTTTGGGTAAATTTCTGTAAAAACAGATAAAGCAGGATGTCTGACAATTCAGCCTGACATGACATGAGAGTAAGCGACATGATGAGAAATCAAAAAGCTAAGGAAGTAGCTCTCACTTCTGCTCCCATTTTTTGTATGACCTCTCAAGATTTTCTAGTGTCCACCTCCAGTAGTATGAACATCAAAACTTGTATCTTCCAATATGTATAGTATTACAGAAATTCCAAGACAAGTTGCGAACATCGGAAGAAACATCATGTACTGCTGCAGTCATACAATAAGTACTAGATGGCGAAAAAATAAGAAGCACAATGTATAATTGTGCTGGACACCATGATGCATGTATAGACTCCTCTTGCTGTCCTCATCATTTTCCACAACACTTCTGCTGCTCACATATGATCCAAATGCCCACATCCAAGCATATTCTTGTGAAACACAGACATGACCTTCACTAGAGTGGGGCAATTTGCCTTACTTTGTTGTCATACAATTGTACACTATTTGGACTCATTTCTGAGGCTAATTCTCAGAGCATACTCTGTTCCCCCAGTTACTAAAAGTCTACTGAAGCATTTGATGTTGGCTGTAGTAGGGGTTGCCATGGATGTGGTGCTTTGTGTGTTACATCTATGGAAGGCTGAATCTTCAACACAATTGCCATGCAATGAACATGCTGTCATCCTGGTCATCCCATCAGATGTCTCAATTCCACCAAGTGCTAAGTGCTGAGTACTGAGTACATTGAACATGCTAGCATGAAATCACGGGGACACAGTCCGTGCAGAGCAATTGAACATGAGATACCACCAAATATGGCAACCTCCTGAGATATGGTCACATCTGCACATAGGAGCAAGGAGGGCCAGTTGAGGGTACTTTCAAATAAGGCAACCCCCTGGGACATGGTGGGACACTGAGGTCATCTGAATAATAGGAGTGAGGATAATTAATAGGAGAAACCAATGGAGTACTAGAAATATTTAAAGACTGCCCGATAGCAAAAACACAGCTAAGAAAGTTTTCTACAGCACATGGCATACACCACTCTAGGAAGATTGCACCTTGTTCATAACATAATGAAGACACAGATCTAAGTGCAAGACAATAGGTACATACCTCCAAGTAGCTACGTTGGAACAGAGCTAATAAAAATCCTAGACAGAAAAAAATAATCATCAACAGTAAGATTGTTATATTGAACATTCTTTCGCAGGCCAATCAAATTGCCGTTCTAGATATCAAACTTTATAGTTGGAAACCTAACAGATCCTGGTTTGCAAAGCAATTTTGCATCAAATTATCTGTTCATGGTACTTCACAGTTGACCAACATTGCAAAAGAGAAAGATAACTATACATCTTGGGACAAATCTCTATCCTTGTGCATATCAGGCTTTGTTTGCTGTTATAAACAGTGACAGAAGTTCATTCTAGTGATGCAAATAATGACACCATCTTTCTCATTGCAGTTTGCTGCAAGCACCACCTTCCAATAATGCTTGAGCCATTGGACATTTTTTCCAAAACTATCTCTGGAATGTCTGGAAAGTTGAATGACCAAGGTACACAGTAAAATCTACTTTTGAACATACTATGATGACACACCTATTGCACTGGCAGTATTTGAAAAAAGCTTTCACAATATATCTGATGTATCTTTGGGAATGATGGTCAGCTTTAAGTTTACTGTAGCACCTCTGGACAAAAACTGTGCAGGAGGTGAGACTAGGGTTCATGGTATTGTTAACATTTTAAATGAGACAACATAGAAGTTCCCACCAATGACAGGATTAACACATCTAACTTTGCAGGACCACAAACAGATAGGCCTCAAGTTGCAGCTGTCATTAACAGGCCTATTGCAGTAACCAGCAAGCCTGATTGTGAAGTCAATACAACTGCTATACATGCAAGGAAGAATGTGAGTGGCATAGATGTCTTCAAGTTGCATAAGGTAAGAAAGGATCAGATAGGTGGGTATTGTTATGATTTCTCTTTTTCCTTGACTACTTTTGGACTTATCTTTTCTTTTCGTCTACGATGACTAATCGTTCCATCGCCTTCCAGTATCTTCTATCACTTGCTTAGTCATCGTTTCCTCCACCTTCTATGAACTTCCTTTCGCTTACCTCTTTTATTTGTCTACGTTTGTCCTTCAGGGTATATATACCCTTTCACCCCATGTTCCCCTCTTTCTCTCTAACCTTGATCTACTCGAGTCTCCCTCTTGTAGTTTGTACCTTGAAATCTATCTGCCTTCTTAAGGCTGTAACTCCTTGACGTCTGGACGTATGCTTGAACGTTCCGCTTGGCCTTGCCAGCAACTGCTTTGTTGTGTCAAAGGTCTCACTCTTACTCTCCAGGTATATTTTTACCTCAAACCCTTGACCCTACGTTTCAGGACCTCTTCAAGTCTTACGTTCGACCTTCGAGCGTAACAAAAGATCAAGGTTCTCTTGACGGGCTACCTTTGTCGTATTGCCCACCATTTCATCCCCACCTACTATGTGGCGACCCAACCTCAGTACCTCTGACCACTTGGAATCCAAATCCTCATCGTCTTCCCCTTACGAAGACTCCTCTGACATCGAAGTTCGTATGGAACCCGACAATACCCAACAACTCACCAACGAACTCTCCACCTCATTGACCATCCCCCGCGCCCCCACACCACCATCTCCCACACCCGTCGCCAGAGCCTTCCCATTTGGACCACCACCTGCTCGTAACCCTTTACCACCCTTGATTCATACCTTTCCCCCCCTGCCACCCACCATGACCACCAAACCCATGGAACTCCGTCTCGGAACCCCTAAACCCTTCAATGGTGATCCAAAGATGGCCAAAGCATGGCTCATTACTGTGCAATCCTACCTCCTCGTTAACGAGGCGGTCTATGACACCCCAGACAAGAAGATCGCTTATACCCTCTCTCATATGACCGAGGAACCTGCGGCCACCTGGGCCAATACCCTTAGGCGCAACGCCTTCTCCCTCACCACCCCATCCTTCGGGATGTGGGCAGACTTCATCTCCGCCTTTAACAAAGTGTTCAAAACCCACGACACCAAGAACGACACCATCTCCTGGCTTACCACCACCACCATCTCAAATGGAACTCAGCTAAACGAATACCTAGCAGAGTTCCAAAACAAGGTTGCCCTCTCGGGCATCCAAGAGGATTCAATCCTCATCAATCTCCTTGTGGCAGGTCTCCCTCATCGTCTCATGGAATGAATTTACTCCATGGACATCATCCCTACCACCATTAAAGAGTGGTACGACAAAGCCGTGCACTTCCAGACCGTATATAACTGAACTAAGGAACTCGGAAGTCGCACCCACCGGACCCAAACCTGTCTCTTAACCAATGCCCCTTCGACCACCCCTGCCAAAGACCCCAACACGATGGACGTGGACACTGTCCGCGTTCCCAAACTAACCGCCGAAGAACATAAATGGTGTGTATCCAAAGGACTTTGCTTCCGCTGCAGGAAGAAAGGACATCTCTCAACCGCCTGCTCCTTGTTCCCTACCAATGGAACCTCTAAGATGAAAGCATCCAAGGACAAGAAGGTTCAAAAGGTAGTGCAACCCGATGCGATCCCCAATCTCATCAAAATCGAAGACGACAAAGAGGAAACCGCCGAGGCTAAAATAGCTAAAGTATCTACCACGGATTTTTGAAAGGAGGGGTCAACTTGATGCAGACTCCCTCTTCCATTCATGTATTTGTAGCTGACCTGACCCAGAAGAATGTACACCTTCCTCTCTCAGTAGTCACGTCTACCTCTACATGCAAAGACATCAAAACCACCGCTCTCATCGACTCGGGGGCTGACCTCCGTTGCATAGATTGGGACTTTGTCAACAAACACAAACTACCCAAAGAACGACTCTCCGAACCCATCCCCGTTGTTAATGTAGACAACTTGAAGAACAAGACGGGGAAAATCAAATTCACAACCAACCTGTTTCTTTGGATCAACAGCCTTCATCAAAAGGTCAAATTCTATGTCATGAACTGTGGTAGCAGCAATCTTATCTTAGGAATGCCCTGGCTGAAGAAAACCAACCCGCATATTGACTGGAAAGCCAGAACGATAACTATCTCCACAAAGCTCAACGAGACCCCCTCAAACAACCAACACTTCCATGACGAGTTGTGAAGAGCTGCCAAACTCGCCACCCCTCCACCCCCCGCACCCTGTATTATCCGACACATCAACACGGATGTAGTTTATGATGAGAAACTCTACGACTTCATGGACTGCCAAACCATGGAACACTTCCACCCAGATGTCAACCTCCTCCAGTACTGATGCAACCGAGTTATCAAACATGGCGCCCGTTTTAGATACATCACCCCGGCAGTAATCTCTGCCTTCACCACTGCCACCAAGCTCGCCATCAACACTGAAAAGAAGAAACCACCCCCCAAACTCCCCATAGAATTCGCCATGTTCTCCTCTGTCTTCACCAAAGAATCAGCCAACCACATCCCCCCATCCCGTCCCTACGACCACGCCATTCACCTTGATGACTCCTTCATTCTGAAAGTAGGCAAGATATACCCCCTTACTGAAACCGAACGAAAGGCCACGGAGGAATTCCTTGATGAAAACCTAGCCTCGGGAAAGATCAGACCCTCCAAATCTCCTCAAGCCTCCCCTTTCTTCTTTGTCAAGAAGAAGGATGGCAAACTAAGACCCTGCCAAGACTACCGGTATCTCAACAAGCATACTGTCCGCGACGCATACCCCCTACCTCTCGTTTCCAATCTCATTGACCAACTCAAAGGGGCCCAACTCTTCACCAAGTTTGATGTGAGATGGGGTTACAACAACATTCGTATCAAAAACAGCGACCAGTGGAAGGCCGCCTTTATCACTCACAAAGGAATCTTCGAACCAACGGTCATGTTCTTCGGGCTTACCAACTCCCCGGCAATGTTCCAATGATTCATGAACGACTCCTTCTGAGACATGATCACCGAAGGATGGTTAGTCATATATATGGATGACCTCCTTATCTTCTCCCCCGACAAGAAAACCCATGATGAACGAACGAGACGAGTCCTTCAGTGAATGGAAGAGTTAGACCTCCACCTCAAACTCAACAAATGCACGTTTGCCACCACGGAGGTCGACTACTTAGGGATGATTGTCAAACCAGGACAACTGGCTATGGACCCAGTCAAACTCGCAGGGATTGCCAATTGGCCCACACCCCAGAAACTCAAGGATGTAAGATCGTTCCTAGGGTTTACCAACTTTTACAGAAAGTTCATCCCCAATTTCACCACACTCGCTTGCCCCCTCCTTGACCTCACAAAAAAGACTCAATCGTGGCATTGGACCTCCCACCAACAAAACTCCTTTGATACACTCAAGAAAACCTTCTTGTCTGCCCCCATCCTCTCCCTACCCGACCCCGCCCGTCCCTTCGCCATCGCCACCAATGCCTCAAAATTCGCCTCTGGAGGCATCCTCCTCCAAACTGACACCAACGGCGACTGGCACCCCTGCTTCTATCTCTCGCAATCATTTGGAGAAGCAGAAAAAAACTATGATATATACGACAGGGAACTCCTCGCCGTCATCCATGCTCTAAAGACTTGGTGACACTATCTACATGGCTCCCCCTTCCCGGTACAGGTCTTCACTGACCACAAAACCCTCACCTACTTCAGACAGCCGCAGAATCTCAACCAAAGACAAGCCCGTTGGCTCCTTGACCTCTCGGACTTTGACCTAAAGATGATCCACGTCCCTGGAAAACTCCTTTCCGCCCCCGACGCCCTCTCCTGCTGACCGGACCTTCTCCCAGTGTGCGACGACAACACTGGTACCACCCTTCTCCCACCTTCCCTCTTTGTTAACAAAATCCACACCATCCTTTCCAACAAACTTGCTGCATCCTCCATCTCCAACCCCCTCATCCTCAACGCCCTCCAAGCTTTTGACGGGGAAACTCCCTCCACCCTCCGCTCCCGTCTCTCTGACTGGCGCTACGATGCCGGCATACTCACCTATCGCGGCTGCGCCTATGTCCCCAATGATCCCTCCCTCCGACATTCCATCGTCTCCCGCTGCCATGACCACCCCTCTGCAGGACATCCCGGGTTCCTGAAAACCCGCCAATTGGTCTCAGCTGACTTCTGGTGGCCCGGCCTCGCCTCCTACGTCCGCTCCTTCGTTGCTGGCTGCTCCCTATGCCAACAACATAAAGTTAACACCCACCTGATGACACCCCCACTTTTACCCATCCCCTCTTCCTCCTCTTGCCCCTTCCAACAACTCTCCTGCGATCTCATCACCGACCTCCCCCTCTCCGGAGGCTTCAATTCTCTCCTGGTCGTGGTCGACCATGGGCTTACTAAGGGGGTAATTCTCTATCCCACCAAGAAAACCATCACGGCAGAGGGGATCACAAACCTCTTTTTCCACAAAGTCTACACTCGTTTTGGACTATATGACACTATCATTTCCGACCGCGGTCCCCAATTCGCCTCCGAGTTCGCCAAGGAATTGGCAAAACTATTAAAATACAAACTCGCCCTCTCATCCGCCTATCACCCACAGACCGACAGGGAAACCGAGCGTGTCAATCAAAAAATCGAAACCTACCTTTGTATCTATTGCCACGATAACCCCACCTCCTGGTCCGACCTAATACCACATGCCGAATTCGCACACAACCACCGCCCTTACTCCATCACCAGCAAATCCCCATTCTTCCTGATGCTCAGATATGAACCACGCCCCTTCCCCTCAGTGATCGCCAAAATGAACCTCCCCACCATCTAAACCCATCTTAACGCCCTCACCACCGCTTGGGAAGAAGCCCTCGCCGCTCATGAACTTGCAAGACAAGTCATGAAGACAAGGACTACCAGATCCTTTACTCCCTTCCAACGTAACAACAAAGTATGGCTCGAAGCCAGAAACCTCCACCGTTCCCTCACCTCCCCAAAATTCGTGCCAAAAAGAGAAGGACCCTTTGTCATCACAGAAGTACTCTCTCCCGTCTTCTACTGCCTCCGTCTTCCAAAAGAATGGAAGATCCACCCAGTCTTCCACGCCTCCCTCCTATCGCCCTATCACGAAAACGACGTACATGGCCCTAACTTCCCAGCTCCACCACCTGACCTTATCGCCAGCGAAGAAGAATACAAAATAGAAAAGATAATACGACATCGTGGCCCTCCTAACCACCGCTCCTTCCTGATCCGATGGAAGGGGTACACCACCAAAGAAGACTCGTGGGTACATCGCCAAAGAAGACTCGTGGGTTCCCGAAAAGGAACTACCCCACGCCCAAGAAACTCTCAACGACTATAAGAGGCTTCACCCCAAGCTCTTCTCTCCCCACTCCCATCGCTCTTCTTAAACATCCACCACCAAGACCAACCCACTCCTCTCCAACCTCTATGCCGCCTCGTCCACCATCTCTTCCCCCTCTGACTTCACCATCTCTTCCCCCTCCGACTTCACCACCTCCTCCCTCGTCGACAACACCTCCCGCAAACCCACCAGACCTGCCACTCCCGAACCAATGTCCCTTGCCTCAACCCCCTCAGAACCTATACAACTGGCACGCATCCCCATCACCTCTGTAGACGTCCCTGTTGCCGTTCACCATCTTAGAGAAACCCCTCCCCCACAGATGTACGTTCGATCTATGGAGTACTTCCTCCTAGACCCCCAATTTGCTGTTCCCCTTCAATCGTACTTAGATGTTGATTCCCCCTTGTTTTCCCTTCATTCCGCATACCTCACCCTTCCTTCAATCATTCAATACACTGACCTCCGTACTACTGCCACCTCCGCCACTGCCAACCTGGTCTTCCTGCGAAGCCACATCCATTCCCTAGCCAACGCCATGCACGTCCGTCTCAACAACGCATTCTATCAAATGGAAGTTGGAGAATTCCTGGGAGACATTGATCGGTATCTCAGAGAACTAAATGAACAAGTGCCCAAAACTGCCCCTCGCTCCCTGTCCGCATCATCCTCTCCGATATCCCCCAAGGAGGAAGCAGCCTTACTCAGAGCCAAAACCATGTGGAACGGTGCCAGCGACATCCAACCTCTTGCCACCAATCACCCTCGGTACCACCTTGCTTGCTTTTGCTGCAGGCGCCTGGGTCATAGGCAGATCGACTGTTCGCTCTATCGCTGCCCATACTGTACCCTCTTCGCCCCAGGACATCCCCAGTATCGTTGCCCCCTTCGTTGTTCACCTCCACAAGCACAGTTCTCCCTATCATCATCCTCCTCCACTTCCTCTCGTCGCTCCCATCGTCCGTTGACCGTGTGGATCACCACCGGGCCCCCTCCCTGCCACCCCTCCTGCTACTCTCCCCCTTCCCATCACAACGATGACTACGATGACCCACACGACGACGTCGCCTACTCTAATATGACTGGATCTCCAGGAGGCAGTTTGCGCCTCGACTTTTAATATCACCCTCAGCGGTCTTTCGGGTCTAGTATGGGGGTATTGTTACGATTTCTCTTTTTCCTTGACTACTTTTGAACTTATCTTTTCTTTTCGTCTACAATGACTAATCGTTCCATTGCCTTCCAGTATCTTCTATCACTTGCTTAGTCATCGTTTCCTCCACCTTCTATGAACTTCCTTTCACTTACCTCTTTTATTTGTCTACATTTGTTCTTCAGGGTATATATACCCTTTCACCCCATGTTCCCCTCTTTCTCTCTAACCTTGATCTAATCGAGTCTCTCTCTTGTAGTTTGTACCTTGAAATCTATCTGCCTTCTTAAGGCTGTAACTCCTTGACGTCTGGACGTATGCTTGAATGTTCCGCTTGGCCTTGCCAGCAACTGCTTTGTTGCATCAAAGGTCTCACTCTTACTCTCCAGGTATATTTTTACCTCAAACCCTTGACCCTATGTTTCAGGACCTCTTCAAGTCTTACGTTTGACCTTCGAGCATAACAGGTATCACCTCACTCAACAATAGTCCAATGCTGATGAGTGTATAATACAGCTGAAAACATCAGCCTGAACAACCTGCCATATGTCATAGATGCTCATTGTGAGTGGGAGGTGTTACAGGTTACCTTCAAGGCTAACTGTAAAACCTAGCCGGATTGCTCCACACTAGCAGGACAGAGAGAGAATGACTAAAGAACGCATGGCCAGCTGTGAAGACTTTATCAGAGAGCGAAAGAGACGTGCAGATGCAGAGGTCTATCAGAGGGACGAATGCCTTTCCTGCGTAACTCGACTTGAGCAAGGGCTTGGAGAATGTTTGAATAGTCGACAGGAGATGCCTTCCCAAGAGGATGCGTGCAGCGACAAGGACTTGGTGAGATGATATCGAGTACAAGGTGGGATTGACGATGTTACAAGATACGAGGAGATGCAAGAGATGCCTAGAGGCAAGTACAGGGGGGTGCCAGGTAGATCAAAGCTAAGTATACAATGGCGGAGAAGAAATGCCTAAATAGCGTCCAAGGGTTCAATGACAAAGCAATGACAAAGACAAAGAATGTTCTAGAGAATCGAAGAAGAAAGGCCATGAGGCGAAGAAGTGTTCTAAGAATACACGGGGATCAAAGAAGCGAAGTCAGGTGATACAAGGTTCGATGAAACGTGTTACAAGGTTCAAAGAAGAAGCGGAAATGAATACTGCATGTCATAGGTCTAGAATGGTCCAAGAAACGAGGCATCTAGGGCGAAGGGTATCAGGGAGAGGCGAGAGACGAAGACTGGTGATAAGCCAGTTCACAGGGGGTTCCGTGGAGGAGAAGGTCCAGGGATACGAAGGGAGTGTCCGGGAGGACATCGCGGTTGATCTGTTGAGGATCCGAGAGAGTGCCAACGTTTGCCAGCGGTCCTTGTGATGCAAGAGCGACGGTAGACGAGGTGTCTAAGGCGAGGAAGGTCTCAGAGCATCGGTAGAGTCAAAGAAAAAGACTATGGGGCCTTAGCGTATCGTAACAGGAGGAAGAGTGGCCTCCAGACCTGCACATGAATGTCATTGAAGACATCCTTGATTTTCTAAATCCTTTTGACAACACTCCACAAGTATGCCTACTCACTGGTGCTGCTGAGTCAGGCAAGTCCACTTTGGCACACATGATCACCTGACTATCCAAATGGCAAAAGAATTTGGGCTCATCTTACTGCTTTGAAAGTATGGATGTCACACACCAGGACCCAACATACCTGTTCACCACCATTGCATGTGACCTTGCCAACTTTGATCCACTATACAGGTCAACACTAGGGAATGTGGTGAAAGGGCTGTCCCTGAGCAGCCTAAGAACATCTTCTCCTATGGAACAAGTGAAGTGGTTCATCATCGAACCTTGTGAGGAACTGTACTTCATTGGATCCACTGTCATCATTATCGATGGCCTGGATCAGGGCGGTGACCAAGATAGTCGCTCGGAATTTTTACAAGCGATGACTGAACAATTGAAAGAAAAAAAGTTCCCAAGCAACTTCCAATTTCTCATTACTGCTCACCCAGAAGAGGACATTCTCTCTTCACTTTTGGGACTCCCAGAAGTGGTTCATAAAAGAATGGAAGAGGCCATGCATACCGTAGATGGCGATGTTGAGCGGTATAAATTCTTTGAGCGAGAAAGATAAATGTACACAATCCTGAACTAATTATCCCCGTTTCTCAAGGGGGGTTGCCTTATTTGGCGGTGCCGCGAGTCCGTATCTGTGCAAACCAGGTTTTTCCGACTTTGCGTCAGAAATTCATCTATTTGGTCCTCGACGAGGATTTGCCATCACATGCGTTTTACTATATTGACCTTTTCCTTCTCCGATTGTCGGTTCTCTACATGACCTGGAGTCATTTCGGTCATGTAAACGAGTCTACCTCGACCAATTAGAATACGTCAGCCTGTCATTCGTCCGGACACATAGAACCGACAGTTTGAAGCGCTTATCTTGCAATGCACGAGCCCATATGATCATCTCCGTTTTCACCCTATAACTCGGTTCGAAAGGAGGCGCACAAACCTGTTTTGAACGCACCAGTCTTGATACACAGTCGCCCCGTTGTGCACGCTTCGAAAGTGATTACTAGCCCACTGTTCCGCCGGTCCCCCTTTCATGTAAGATAACGTATAGTAAATTTTATCGGCAAGGAATGTAACGGGACGAAGAACGTCGAGCGCAGCGGGGAGCGAATCGAACTTGGCAAACGAACCATCTGCTAATGATGGCTCATTTTCCAAGTTCGACGACTCTTTCCGACGGTTCCGCAGCCGTAACTTTACGGGGTTCAGCGAGGAGCAGGAAGTGGAGAAGGAGCAGGTTGCTTGGTTAATGCGACCAATAGTTGGTTTTGGACCTGTGAATAAGCCGGGGATCGAAGGACGGCCTGACGGTGACCGTCTTCGCCCTTGAACCAGGACGTAGAGAAATTGTCAAAGTAATTTCATACAACTCGAGTCTTGCACGAACGGCAAGGATCGAGCCCGAAGACGTACAGGAAACGATGAGACAAACAGGACGAACTGAAGGAAACGGGACGACTGGTCAGTATGACATGCCTATGATGGTACATTAGGGGCGGCTCACTGAAGTAGAATGGCACTTTACACCCGCCGTTCCGGACACATGCTTGGCCAATTCAATCTCGATCTGATTTGTGTGGCATGACAGACGAAATGCATGCTCGTGTCGTTGCTGTGGGCGACAAGCGTACTCCAGACGGCGTCCACGCTGGTCCGCATACAATCGTCAAACACGGCACATCATACCTTGCAAGTAGACGCAGTGGAGAAAGATCGAAGACGGATCGCAAGACGTTTCTCCCCAAAAGTGAGACGACTCAAGACCCGCCATGATCGGAACAACACCGGGTTCGGGATGTGACGTCGCCATCGCCTTTCAAGTATGTCCTGTCAATGTCATCTGGGGACGTGACGATGGTAACGCCCAGTGGCCCGGATTGGCAGGCGTGCGGGACTGAACGCTACGAACAACGCGTCAGCGTCAGCCGTTCGACCCTCGACGCGGACGTGGTCATGCGGTAAACGTTCCGAGTCCAGACTCCAAAATTCGCACACACGAGGACGACACCAACGCAGTGCGACCGCACTAGATCTTGCGACGTGGGACACGGTTACAACACGATGACGATGACGCGTTGAGGGCGAGGGCGCAGCCGTGAACTTGCCCACGTAGGGGAGGACAAAGCGCCGAGAAGAACTGTGCTCGGTACGTATGCACACCATACCTGTTATTTCCTAACTACTACCTAGCAGTGAACCACGTCGATCCGACACCCATTTGCGGCATCTGACAACGACGACCTTCAACTATGAGTCGGAGTACAACAACAACGCAGACAAGACGTATACGACCCGGTCATTTCGCCCCCGAGCATGCTATTGCCATCCAGTACTCAGCGACTAACCGCAACGGTCAAACTCCGGTGGGGCGTGGGCAGCACGTGATGACGACGAACCCGACCTTGGCCGCCATGACCACCAAGCCCTGTCGTTTGTGCTAGTGCTAACGACAACAATGGTATGGATGCGATATATGCGACACGGCCACACTGACGTTGTCATTGTTGTCTAGTCCCGACGGTGACGTAGGCCGCGATGATGATGATATATATGACACAGTCATATTGGGGTGGCCTCTCCGACAACGTGGACAACACAACTCAGCCCAACATAAACCTGCTATTGAGGGACTCGTCGGGATTTCGATAAAGTTTGGCCCATGTATGCTTCGCAGAAAGCTCGAAACATGTTTTTGGTGGGTACAGCCCTCAACCATATCCAATGACTGCTAACCTACCCCGTCCTCAAGCATCCTTAGCCTCGCATAAGCCATGTCCCCCTCAATAACTACCTCTGTTGTGTTATCTATGTCACCACAAATTGAGAACCCTCAGGTAAAGGTATTTCCGTCACTCATTTCCCCCTTTCTAATGTTTCTCCAAGGAGACGGACCCTCAAAGAGCATCTCAGGCAATGCACCGCTGGACCGATTCGGATTCCCGGCGAGATGTGCACAACTGCATGCTAATGTCGCCACTTTCGCTACCTCTCACCATCCCATCACACGGCGACTACAATACTGTCATGTCGAGGACGCAATAACCCCCACCACGACTGCCTATTAGTGCTAGAGCTGACAACGACAGTGTGGATGCGACATACGACGGAGTCACACCGTCGTTATCGTATCACCACCACCGAGATGACAGACGCGTCGACGGATGCGCGGTGCTGCATGACACAGTCACATTGCCATCAGGCTCGTTTCACACATATTACCACCATCACCCTCAAAATCCGGACCTGATCTGGGGCTTTCAGATCGAACCAGGCTTGCACGGTGCTACAGAAGCAATCTTATTACCGAAGCTCTGTTCAGATTAGTGCCGTAAAGTATGTAAAACAGATAAACGCATCAAACGAAAGTGAAAAAATCGAGATCGAAAATCGAATATACAGGAAATGAAACTGTTTTTGCTGGCTAAGAAACTGAAGGGGAGAAACGAAGCGAAAACTTTTGTCCGGTGACGCCCCTCATACTTTTGTCTCTCTTTACGGTTATGTACTGACTTTTCTCGCTTGTTTTCACCCTCTGTACATTCCGCCAAATAGATAATTAGTTTTTTTTTCACTTTCAAAATTTTATTATGTACCTTGTGCGTCCGCCCTCCATTTTGCTGTTTGTTTGTCCAATTCTTCGAGCTGTTTATCCTCTACACAGAGATGCTCGTTTCGATGGGTGGTAAACAGTTTGTTATCGAATCCTCGTAATAACCATATACCGTCTCTTCCCCGACTGCGTGATAACGCGACGTACGCGTTGAATGGGGTGAGTTCTCCTGAAGGGGGCCTTGCTATATCAACGTTATATGTAATCACGAATCTAGCAGTCTGTTCCGTTTCCCCTTGTATGTATCCCTACTTCTTGAAAAACAAGGTCCCTGTCGGCGAAGCGCGGCGCTAACCAAGTACATAGGAGTGATGATTATTAATAGGAGAAACCAATATAATAGCAAAGACGGTACGGGTGTCCTTACATACTATTGTGTTACCTCGACAACACCTTGGGAAGGTTAATCGCTCACTTGCAGTGCTCATAGCCTACAGTATGGAGTTACAAAATCGAATGCAAGACAAGATTCCGGCCACGTATGTGCCTAGTAGCTGCGTTGGAATTGAGCTGATTAGAGTCCTAGACGAAAAAGAATAACCATTGACAGTAAGACCGTCATGATATCGAAACGCTCTTTTGCAGACTGATCAAATGCCGTTCTAGATATCAAACTTCGTACTCAGAAACCTAATAAGTTCTGGCCCGCAAGGCAATTTTGCATCCGATTTTCTGTATGTGGTATTCT
>JBBPUN010000245.1:0-17431 GCA_038094715.1 Heimioporus punctisporus | reverse complement strand
CTGCGCCTGTTGGTACCCTTGTTGTCATGCTTTAGCAGCAATTTCTGCCTGCCTTTCTTGTTCTTCTTGGGCTTGGTTCTCTGCCGCCCAGATGATTTCATAAACTTCATCTCCTAGGAACTCCCTGGAGATGGGCCAAGCTAAAGGTGTGGGGGAGCATGAGGGAAAGGCAGTGGCTACTACTGGTGGTTGCTCATCCTAAATCCCTTTGTACACTTCGTCATTGTTGGGGTCATATGCCCCCTTGTAGTGGTTGACTGGGGTTGTGCTGTCCCAGTGCCCTCAGTAAACTAATGGAGAGTTGACGTTCTCCTGATTCTGCCCTTCTACTACTGTTTGTAATATGTATGTAGTAACCTTGGATTCTTCACACTTGATATTGGAGGTAGTGGCCTGCACTAGAGAAAAAGCATGGGAGAGCCACTAAGGTGTCAGTAAGTTTTCTGCAAAAAGGTGTCTGGAACACACTTCTTAGTGTGAGTGCTGTTGAGCAAGAGGTGTGAAACGTTGAAGGCGAAGGGTAGCTAAGCCTGCACTGAGTGGGGTATAGCATAATAAATAGTTTGTCCTAATGAGGCAACTGTTACGATTCTTTGGACTTACTATTTCTTTTCTTCGATGACTAATCCCTTTCTATCTCGGTCTTATCCCAAAACATCCATTTGCTTAGTCATCACTTCCATCATATTCCGTGAAGTTCCATTTGTATTACTTAACTCGTTTGCGCTTATTTGTTCCTTCGGGTATATATACCCTTTCTTCGGCGCATCCTTTCTTTCTCCTTAACCTTGATCTACTCGAGCCTAGCTCTAGTAACCATGTACTCCTCCTTGAATAAAGGACCTTGTCTCTATCGAAGCCTTACGGTGTTGCTTTGAAACACCTCTTGACTTTGCCAGCAACCGTCTTGTTGCGTCATAAGTCTCCCTCAGAACTCTACCAGAACCCTACAGGTACGATCCTTACCCTGAACCTTTGACCCTTTCGTACTAGACCTTATCGAGTCTTACGTTCAACTTACGAGCGTAACAAAAGATCAAGGTTCTCCTCGTACGGGCATACCGTCGTAGTACTTGCCCACCATATCTACCTCCAACACCCTGTGGAGAGAACCCCTCGACCCCAAACTCTCTGAACCGGAACAGGAGAACTTGCCAACTTCCTTCAAACCATCCTCTGACGTCGAGGTACAAACCGAACCTGACGACACCTTAGATCTTACCGCGAACCTTTCGTCCTCTCTCCACATTCCCCAAGCCCCAACCCCTCCCTCTCCAACCCCAGTCCAACGTTCTTTCCCCTTTGGCATTCCCCCCCCACCACCTAGACCACCCCTCCTCCATACATTCCCGACTCTCCCACCCACTATGACATCTGTTACCAAACACACTGAACTCCGCCTCGGCGCCCCTAAACCATTCAACAGAGACCCCAAGAAGGCCGATGCCTGGATGGTCACCGTCCGGTCTTACCTCCTCGTCAACGACAAAGTTTACAATGATGACAACAAAAAGATTGCCTTCACCCTGTCGCATATGACTGAAGAACTGGCTGCCACCTGGGCCAACACTCTCAGACGTCAGGCATTTGCCCTCACAAGCCCTGACTTTGGCACGTTCAATGCCTTCTTGGCCAAATTCGATGCCAACTTTAAAACCCATGATGTCAAGAACGACGCCATCGCCTGGTTGGCCACCACCACCATCTCCAATGGCGGTCAATTGAATGAATACCTCGCCGAATTTCAGAATAAAGTAGCCCTGTCCGGAATAACGGAGGACGCCATCCTCATTAACTTCCTCGCCGCCGGAATGCCAAGGAAACTCATGGAAAGAATCTATGGCATGGATACCATCCCCACTACAATCAAGGCCTGGTACGAAAAGGCCATCCACTTCCAAACGGTCTACAATAGGACTAAAGAAATCAGTACTCGATCCCATTGCACCAAAACCCATATTTTTCATTCCACCTCTTCTTCAACCTCCACCCCCACCAAAGACCCTAATGCCATGGATGTCGATGCTGTCAGGGTTGGAAAACTTACCCTCGAAGAAAGGAAACGGTGTATCACTGAAGGATGTTGCTTCCGATGCCGAAACAAAGGACATCTCTCATCGGTGTGTCCAAACTTTACTTCCGATTCAAAGAAGACCCCGCCCAAGGACAAGAAGGTCCGAAAGGCTGAACAAACCTCCTCCCTCAAAGAAGTCGACGAAGATGATGAGGATGAAACTAAAACCACCATTGGAAGGGTGGCATTTTCTCAGGATTTTTAAATGGGAGGACCACCCTGACGCATGGTACCTCCGTTTGTAGAACCCATGTACTTGTAGCCGATCCGACTCAGAAGAATGTACAACTTCCCCTCTCGATCGTGACTACCTCCGGGAAAGACGTCAAAACAAATGCTCTCATTGACTCTGGAGCCGATATCTGCTGTATCGACTGGCACTTCACCAAGAAACACAAACTCCCCCTCGACAAACTCCCCACTCCAATCCCAGTGACAAACGTCGACAACACTACGAATCAAGCCGGGATGATTAAATACACCTCGACCCTTTTTCTACGGATAAACCACCTGCACCAAAAAGTGAAATTCTTTGTAATGCATTGTGGTTCCTCCAACATGATCCTCGGAATGCCTTGGTTAAAGAAAACCCAACCGCTCATCAACTGGGCGGAACGAACCATTTCCATTGAAACCACTAATGATGAAACCGCCACCTACAACCAAGAAACCATCACCCGAGAACTACACCTTTCGGCCAAGTTGAAACCACCCCCTCCCATCGCCAAGGCCATACGAAACGTAGGAGCAGACCCAGTCCGACACGACAGGCTGTTCCAATATAACGAATACTATATGGGCCATCACCTCCCCTCTGCCGACGTATCCGCCTACCATCTCAACCGTGTCACGAAACACGGCTCTAGATTCCAAATCCATTCCCCCGCCGTAATTAACGCCTTCACCACCTCAACCAAGTTAGCAATAGAGGCTGACAAAAAGAAACCCCCTCCGTCTTTACCTATCGAATTCGCCATGTTCTCCTCTGTATTTTCTAAAGAATCGGCGGATCACGTTCCCCCATCCAGACCTTACGACCACACAATCCAACTTGACGATTCCTTCAAACCCAAAGTTGGCAAAATTTACCCTCTCACTGCTGAAGAACGGAAAGCAACGGAAGATTTCCTCGACGAAAACCTCACTTCAGGAAAGATCAGACCTTCCCAATCTCCACAAGCATCCCCCTTCTTCTTCGTTAAGAAAAAGGATGGGAAACTCCGCCCATGTCAAGACTACCGATACCTCAACGACCATACCACACGAGACGCTTACCCCCTCCCTTTAATCTCTGACCTCATCGACCAACTTCAAGACGCCAAACTCTTCACCAAGTTTGACGTACGATGGGGATATAACAACGTACGGATCAAAGAAGGTGATCAATGGAAAGCTGCGTTTATCACTCACAAAGGCATCTTCGAACCAACGGTCATGTTCTTCGGCCTCACCAACTCCCCTGCCACCTTCCAACGATTTATGAACGACTTATTCCGCGACATGATCTCCGAAGAATGGCTAGTTATCTATATGGACGACCTCCTAATCTTCTCCCCCAACAAATCCACTCATGACGAACGAACCAAACGAGTCCTTCAGCAAATGACCGAGTTGGACCTCCACCTCAAACTCGAAAAATGCACCTTCGCTGCCTTAGAAGTAGACTATCTAGGCATGATTGTCAAACCAGGCGAACTCGCCATGGACCCTGTCAAACTCGCAGGAATAGCTGATTGGCCCACACCTAATAGACTCAAGGACGTGCGATCCTTCCTCGGCTTTGCCAACTTTTACCACCGATTTATTCCCAATTTCACCAATATTGCCAGACCCCTCCTGGACTTAACAAAGAAAACCACGCCATGGAGCTGGTCGTCTCTCCACCAACAATCTTTCGATACACTGAAATCCTCCTTCCTTTCCCAACCCGTACTCTCTCTCCCTGACCTGGCCCGACCCTTCGCCATCGCTACCGATGCATCCAAATTCGCCTCCGGAGGCGTCCTCCTCCAAACCGACTTAAACGGCGATTGGCATCCATGCTCCTACCTGTCCCAAGCCTTTGGGGATGCCGAACGCAACTACGATATCTACGACAGGGAACTTCTCGCCGTCATCCATGCCCTTAAGCAGTGGCATCACTATCTCCATGGCTCCCCATTCCCAGTTCAGGTCTTCACCAATCATAAAAATCTGACATTCTTTCGCCAACCTCAAAACCTCAATCGACGACAAGCCCACTGGCTTCTTGATTTAGCGGACTTTGACCTGAAAATGATCCACGTCCCAGGAAAGCTCCTCTCCACCCCTGATGCCCTATCTCGCCGACCCAACCTCCTCCCCTCCTCTGATGACGACAATGCCGGGACTACACTTCTTCCCCCCTCACTCTTTGTCAACCTCATCGATTCCGCTTTAGCCGCCAAGTTAACCTCCTCCTCCGTCTCGGACCCAGTCGTCCTCGACACACTCCGGGCTTTGGATGGCGAAACCCCTCCCCAATTCTGCTCCCGCCTCTCCAATTGGTCCTTTGACGCTGGCATCCTCTCCTACAAGGGCCGCGCCTATGTCCCCGATAATCTCGACCTCCGTCAATCCATCCTCGCTTGCTACCACGACCACCCCTCCGCCGGCCACCCCGGTTTCTTAAAAACCAGACAACTCGTTTCCGCAGACTTCTGGTGGCCAGGTCTTCCCTCTTTCGTCCGCAACTACGTTGCCGGCTGCTCCCTTTGCCAACAATCCAAATCCAACACCCATCCTACTACACCCCCTCTCACCCCCATTGCCTCCTCCTGTTCCCGCCCATTTCAACAAATCTCCTGCGACCTCATCACTGATCTTCCCCCTTCCTCTGGTTTTGACTCCTTATTGGTCGTGGTCGACCATGGTCTTACTAAGGGGGTAATTCTTTGCCCCACAAAGAAATCAGTTTCTGCCGAGGGGATCGCCAACCTTTTCTTTCACAAAGTCTACCTTCGCTTCGGACTCTACGATAGAATCATCTCGGATAGAGGCCCACAGTTTGCCTCCGCCTTTGCCAAAGAACTCGCCACACTCCTTGGTTACTCCCTCAACCTTTCCACTGCCTACCACCCCCAATCTGATGGAGAAACGGAGCGCGTAAATCAGGAAATCGAAACCTACCTTCGAATCTATTGCCATGACAACCCCACCGCCTGGGCCGACTTCATCTCTCACGCTGAATTCACCCACAACCATCACCCTCACTCCGTCACCGGAAAATCTCCCTTCTTCCTCATGCTCGGATATGAACCACGCTCCTTCCCTACTGTCATTGCCGAGACCAATATCCCCGCTGTACAATCCAGACTTTCCCTCCTCACCGCTGCCTGGGACGAAGCATTAGCAGCTCACGAACTCGCCAGACAGGTCATGAAAGCCCGTAACTCTAAATCCTTCTCCCCCTTCTCAAAAGGAGATAAAGTGTGGTTAGAAGCTCGCAATCTGAAACGTGCCCTCACCTCTCCAAAATTCGCCCCAAAAAGGGAAGGACCCTTTTTAATTACCGAAGTCTTATCCCCGATTACCTACCACCTACGCCTCCCTAAGTCCTGGAAAATCCACCCCGTTTTCCACGCCTCCCTTCTCTCGCGATACCAAGAAAACGCCACACACGGACCAAACTTCCCCACCCCTCCACCTGACTTGATAGAAGGAGAAGAAGAATACGAAATAGAAAAGATTCTACGCCACAGAGGTACCCCATCAAAATGTTCCTTCTTAGTCAGATGGAAAGGATACACAGCCGAAGAAGACTCCTGGCTTCCCGAAAAAGAATTCTCCCACGCCACAGAAGTTCTCTCTGATTATAAAAAGCTCCATCCGAAAATTTTCCCTCTTTAACTTCTTCTTCAACCTCTCGTCTTACTTCTCTTCTTTAACTTCCTGCTCTCCCTCTACTATGGCCCTTACTTACCGTCTTCGTGCCGCCACCCCCAACGACGACCTCGTACCGAACCCAGACAATCTACTCCCTAGCGCTGAGTACCTACCCCCCACCTCTATCGCCAACACCCCCTCCTCTCCAGCAATCATTGCTGTTGACGAACCCCTTTACACCCACAGACTACGGGACGACTTTCCAGATGCCACGTACCTCTCCCAAGCATACAGCCACCTCACCGACTCTCACCTCGCTCGCCCTTTCTCTGCCCATGTTGACATGGGCTCCCCTATCCTTGCCGTGTATAACACCTTTTTGCAAAACGAAAGACTCACCATCGTCGCCAACACCTTAGCCCTCTCTAACAATGCCGACTCCGCCTTCCTAGGGGAACTAGTAGCTAATGTTTGCGCCCAAATCCAGGGAGAGTTGAACATTCTCATCTACCAACTCGAGATGGGCAAATTCTTTGACGAACTCGACCGATACGTTGCTGACCTAAATGACGTCATGCATCAAGCTGGACCAAACGCGGTCTCCATCCCCTCAACCCCATCTGCGTCATCTTCCCCAATTCATACTGATGAAGAGCGGATGTTAGCACGAGTCGACGCCTGGTGGTCAGGTTTTCTAGGAAATCGACGTCTAGATTCCTCTCATCCACGCTACAATGAAGCTTGCTTTCAGTGTCGGTGCCTAGGACATACGCGTATCCATTGCAGAGTCTACCAATGCCCCCTTTGTCTTCGATGGGCACCCAGCCATATCCAGCAATTCTGTCCAGCTCGACAGACTCCTCATTCCCCACCAACTTCATCGTCGTCCTCTTCCGCCTCGGCTGCCTCTCGGTCATCCACCTCCTCCACTAGACCCCGTCGCATCCCCGATCCCTCTACCCGTACTCGCCCCAGGCCTTTGACAGCCCGGATGAGGCCAACCTATCCACCCACACGTCGACACTATCCTTCCCCCCAGTGACGCTCCCCTTCCCCTCCCGATGATGTCTGGGACGAAACCGCTTGGGCAAACATCACGGGGTCTCCTTCTGGCGGATACTCCGATTTGTAAAATATTAGGTTCAGTGGTACTTCACCCATAGTTGGGGGGTATTGTTACGATTCTTTGGACTTACTATTTCTTTTCTTCGATGACTAATCCCTTCCCATCTCGGTCTTATCCCAAAACATCCATTTGCTTAGTCATCACTTCCATCATATTCCGTGAAGTTCCATTTGTATTACTTAACTCGTTTGCGCTTATTTGTTCCTTCGGGTATATATACCCTTTCTTCGGCGCATCCTTTCTTTCTCCTTAACCTTGATCTACTCGAGCCTAGCTCTAGTAACCGTGTACTCCTCCTTGAATAAAGGACCTTGTCTCTATCGAAGCCTTACGGTGTTGCTTTGAAACACCTCTTGACTTTGCCAGCAACCGTCTTGTTGCGTCATAAGTCTCCCTCAGAACTCTACCAGAACCCTACAGGTACGATCCTTACCCTGAACCTTTGACCCTTTCGTACTAGACCTTATCGAGTCTTACGTTCAACTTACGAGCGTAACAGCAACCCTACAACCACTTAAGGCTATAGGCCACTCACTTAGGATTGTTGTAGAGGAAAGATAAACCATAGTTTGCAGAGTCCATTGGTTGTAGAGGAAAACCAAAGAGGACAAACTGAGGTCCTTTTGGCCAGCTCTTGGGCCTTTATATACTACTTATATGTTTGTACATGTTTGGTATTTAATATTACTATATAAGTCTGTACCCTTAGCCCTAGAGATAAGGCTGAGTCAGGCAGAGTCTATATGAGTCAGAAAGAAGTGATGGGAATCAAGAATGCTGTACCACAGCCTTAAGAAGAGTGGAAGTGAAAGAGGCTGTGAGCGGTAATGAAAGATAAGAGGAATGAGGCATGGTAATTAAGAAGATGAGGCCAACATGTGTTTTAACATGTGGTCTAGAATGAGGCATCTAGAATAGAAGAAGTGGAAATGAAAAGAATGAGTTAAAGTGGAAATAGAAAGGAAACATGTGTTGTGAGTCTGAACCATAGTCACATGATGTGTTAGTCAGCACTTGTTGGCTTTTGTATTGTAGAGGTTAGATGTTGTTGTGGAAAATTGAGAAAAATGGTAGAAATATCTGGAAAAATAGGATGTGAATATGGGTTTTGTAACAAATATCTGGTATGATGTTGTGACCTGGATAAATTGTTGAGGAACTGGACATGGGCAATGAAGGTGAGTGCTTACCATTTCTGTAACAGGTGTTGGGCCAATGCTAGAGTAGTGAGTGGACTGTCTCAAAAACAAGATGATCAGTATCATCAGGATTTGGGATGTTAGCCAAGCTCCATTCTGAAAGATTCCCAGGTAAGGTTTGAGCACTGTCGGGTCACCAGCAATAAGCAAGATCTAATGATGCTCTGAGAGCACACAGCTTTTGAAGTTGCTTGTTACGATATGCTAAGGTCCCATTTCTTTTTCTTTGACACACCTGATGCTCTGAGACCTCCCTTGCCTTAGACACCTCATCTATCGTTGCTCTTGCATCACAAGGAACGCTGGTGAACGCTGGCACTCTCTCGAAATCTTCAACAGATCATCCACGATGTCCTTCCAGACACCTCCTTCATATCCCTGAACGCTCTCCTCCACAGGACTCTCCTTAAACTGGCTTATCCCTAGTCTTTGCCTTGCTGAAACTCTGATACCCTTCACCCTAGACATCTCGTTTTCTTGGAACACTAGACCTATGCTGTTACGCAAGGCGTTCTCTTGTGGATTAACTGAAGACTAACCTACTGGCAGGACACTCATAAAGAGGTACAACTTAGCCAGAGGGAGGATCTGTACGTTCTGTTATGATTTCTTCCTTTTCTTGATTACTTTCGGACATATCTTTTCCCTTTCGTCTATGATGACTAATCATTCCATCACCTTCCAGTACCTTCTATCACTTGCTTAGTCATCGTTTCCTTCACCTTCTATGAACTTCTTTTCATTTACCTCACCTATTTGTCTATGTTTGTCCTTCAGGGTATATATACCCTTTCGTCCCATGTTCCCTTCTTTCACCCTAACCTTGATCTACTCGAGTCTCCCTCTTGTAGTTTATACCTTGAAATCTATCTGCCTTCTTAAGGCTATAACTCCTTGATGTCTGGACGTACGCTTGAACGTTCCGCTTGACCTTACCAGCAACCGTCTTGTTGCGTCAAAGGTCTCACTCTGACTCTCCCAGGTACGTTCTTACCCCGAACCCTTGACCCTACATCCTAGGACCTTTCAAGTCTTACGTTCGACCTTCGAGCATAACAAAAGATCAAGGTTCTCTTGATGGGCTACCTTCGTCATACTGCCCACCATTTCATCTCCACCTACTGCGTGGCAACCCAACCTCAGTACCTCTGACCACTCTGAACCCGAATCCTCATTGTCTTCCCCTTACGAAGACTCCTCTGACGTCGAAGTTCGCACTGAACCTGACGATACCCAACAGCTCTCCAACAAATTCTCCACCTCTCTGACCATCCCCCACGCCCCCACACCTCCATCACCCACACCCGTCTCTTGAGCCTTCCCATTTGGACTTCCACCGGTTCGCAACCCACTACCACCATTAACCCACACCTTCCCCCCTCGACCACCTCCCGCCATGACCACTAAGCCTACCGAACTCCGTCTCAGAACCCCCAAACCCTTCAACGGCGACCCAAAGAAAGCCGAGGCATGGCTCATTACTGTGCAATCCTATCTCTTAGTCAACGAGGCGGTCTATGATACTCCAGACAAAAAGATTGCCTACGCCCTCTCCCACATGACCGAAGAACCTGCGGCCACCTGGGCCAACACTCTTAGACGTAACACTTTCGCCCTCACCACCCCATCCTTCAGGACATGGGTGGACTTCATCTCTGCCTTCAACAAAGCGTTCAAAACCCACAACACCAAGAATGACGCCATCTCCTGGCTTACCACTACCACCATCTCGAACGGGGCTCAGCTTAACAAATACCTAGCGGAGTTCCAAAACAAAGTTGCCCTCTCAGGCATCCATGAGGACTCCATCCTCATTAACCTCCTTGCCGCTGGACTTTCCTGTCGCCTCATGGAACGAATCTACTCCATGGATACCATCCCTACCACCGTCAAAGAATGGTACGACAAAGCCATCCATTTCCAAACGGTGTACAACCGAACCAAAGAACTTGGAAGCCGAGCTCACCAAACTCAAACTCGCCTCCTCACAACCACCTCGCCGTCCTCCCCTCTCAAAGACCCAAATGCGATGGACATGGACGCTGTCCACATTCCCAAACTCACCGCCGACGAACGAAAACAATGTGTAACCGAAGGACTTTGCTTCCGCTGCAGGAAGAAGGGACATCTCTCCTCGGCGTGCCCCACGTTCCCTTCCAATGGGACCCCTAAGGCGAAGATACCCAAGGACAAGAAGGTCCAAAAGGTAGTGCAATCCGAAACAGTCCCCAATCTTATCGAAATCGAAGATGATGATGAGGAGACCACCAAAGCTAAGATAGCTAAAGTATCCACTACAGATTTTTGAAAGGAGGGGTCGACTTGATGCAGACTCCCTCCTCCATTCATGTATTTGCAGCCGACTTGACCCAGAAGAATGTACACCTTCCTCTCTCAGTAGTCGCGTCTACCTCTACACGTAAAGACATCAAAACCACTGCCCTTATTGACTCAGGAGCCGACCTATGCTGCATAGATTGGGACTTCGTCAACAAACATAAACTACCCAAAGAACAACTCTCCGAACCCATCCCCGTCGTCAATGTAGATAACTCAAAGAACAGGATGGGGAAAATCAAGTTCACAGCTACCCTGTTCCTCCGAATCAACGGTCTCTATCAAAAGGTCAAATTCTATGTCATGAACTGCAGCAGCAACAACCTCATATTGGGGATGCCTTGGCTGAAGAAGACCAACCCGCATATCGATTGGAAAGCCAGAACCATAACCATCTCCACAAAGCTCGACAAAACTCCCCCAAACAACCACCATTTCCATGACAAGCTACGGAAAGCCGTTAAGTTCGCTACCCCCCCACCCCCCTTACCTCGCATTGTCCAACACATCGACACCGACGTAGTCCACGACGAGAGGCTCTACGACTTCATGGACTGCCAAACCATGGGACACTTTCACCCGGATGTCAATCTTCTCCAATACCGATGCAACCGGGTCGTCAAACATGGCACCCGCTTTCGATACATTACTCCAGCAGTAATCTCTGCCTTTACCACCACCACCAAACTCGCCATTGACGCCGAGAAAAAGAAACCCCCCCCCCAAACTCCCCGAAGAATTCGCCATGTTCTCCTCCGTCTTTGCCAAAGAATTGGCAGACCACGTCCCTCCGTCCCGTCCCTATGATCATGCAATCCACCTTGACAACTCCTTCATCCCAAAAGTAGGCAAAATGTATCCCCTTACTGAAACCAAATGAAAGGCCACGGAGGAGTTTCTTGACGAAAACCTAGCCTTGGGAAAGATTAGACCCTCCAAATCTCCTCAAGCCTCCCCCTTCTTCTTTGTCAAAAAAAAGGATGGCAAACTGAGACCCTGTCAAGACTACCGATGCCTTAATGAACATACCGTCCACGACACATACCCCTTACCTCTCGTCTCCGACCTCATCGACCAGCTCAAAGGGGCCCAACTCTTCACCAAGTTTGACGTGAGATGGGGTTACAACAACGTTCATATCAAAGACGGCGACCAATGGAAGGCCACCTTCATCACTCACAAAGGGATCTTCGAACCAACAGTCATGTTCTTTGGACTTACCAACTCCCCAGCAACATTCCAACAATTTATGGATGATTCCTTCTGAGACATGATCGCTGAAGGATGGCTAGTCATCTACATGGACGACCTCCTTATCTTCTCCCCCGACAAGAAAACCCATGATGAACAAACGAAACGGGTTCTCCAATGAATGGAGGAACTAGACCTCCACCTCAAACTCGAAAAATGCATGTTTGCTGCCGCGGAAGTCGACTACTTAGGGATGATCGTCAAACCAGGGCAGCTAGCTATGGACCCGGTTAAACTTGCTAGGATTGCCGACTGGCCTACACCCCAGAAACTCAAAGACGTGAGATCATTCCTGGGATTCGCCAACTTCTACAGGAAGTTCATCCCCAACTTCACCACACTCGCTTGCCCCCTCCTCGACCTCACCAAGAAGGCCCAATCCTGGCACTGGACCTCCAGCAAAATTCCTTTGACACGCTTAAGAAAACTCTCCTGGCCGCCCCTGTCCTTTCCCTACCCGACCCCGCTCGCCCCTTTGCCATCACCACCGACGCCTCGAAATTTGCCTCTGGAGGAGTCCTCCTCCAAACAGACACCAACGGCAATTGGCACCCCTGTTCCTATCTCTCGCAATCCTTTGGGGACGCAGAACGAAACTACGACATACATATATGACAGAGAGCTCCTCGCTGTCATCTGCGCTCTAAAAACTTGGCGACACTACCTACATGGGTCTCCCTTCCCGGTCCAAGTCTTCACCGACCACAAAAATCTCACCTACTTCAGACAACCACAGAATCTTAACCAACGACAAGCCCAATGGCTCCTTGACCTCTCGGACTTCGATTTAAAAATGATCCACATCCCCGGAAAACTCCTCTCCGCCCCCAACGCCCTCTCCCACTGTCCGGACCTTATCCCTACTCATGACAATAACGCCGGCACCACCCTCCTCCCTCCTTCCCTCTTCGTTAACAAAATCAACTCTGCCCTCTCCGACAAACTTGCTGCATTCTCCGTCTCCGACCCCCTTGTCCTTGATGCCCTTCGGGCCCTTGACGGCGAAACCCCTTCCACTCTCCACTCCCGTCTCTCCGACTGGCACTACGACGCCGGTATACTTACCTACCGAGGTCGCGCCTACATCCCTAATGACCCCTCCCTCCACCATTCCATCGTCTCCCGATGCCACAACCACCCTTCCACTGGACACCCCGGATTCCTGAAAACCCGCCAACTGGTCTCAGCCAACTTCTGGTGGCCGGATCTGGCCTCCTACATCCGCTCTTTTGTTGCTGGTTGCTCCTTATGCCAGCAACACAAGACAAACACCCACCCGACTACCCCACCGCTCCTACCCATCCCCTCTTCCTCCTCCTGCCCATTCCAATAGATCTCCTGTGATCTGGTCACCGATCTTCCCCTCTCCAGCAGCTTCGACTCACTCCTGGTCGTGGTCGACCATGGGCTTACTAAGGGGGTAATTCTATGTCCTACCAAGAAAACCATCACTGCAGAAGGGATCGCGAACCTCTTTTTCCACAAAGTCTACACCTGTTTTGGACTCTACGACACTATCATCTCCGACCGTGGCCCCCAATTCGCTTCCGAATTCGCCAAAGAACTGGCAAAACTGTTGAAATACAAACTTGCCCTCTCATCTGCCTATCACCCACAGACCGATGGAGAAACTGAACGTGTCAATCAAGAAATCGAAACCTACCTTCGTATTCACTGCCACGATAACCCCACCTCCTGGTCTGAATTGATACCACATGCCAAATTTACACACAACCACCGACCTCACTCCGTCACCAGCAAGTCCCTGTTCTTCCTGATGCTCGGATATGAACCATGTCCCTTCCCCTCGGTGATCGCCGAAACAAATCTCCCCGCCATCCAAACCCATCTCAACACCCTCACTGCTGCTCGAGAGGAAGCTCTTGCTGCTCATGAACTCGCAAGACAAGTCATGAAAGCGAGGACTACCCGATCCTTCACTCTGTTCCAACGAAACGACAAAGTATGGCTCGAAGCCAGAAACCTCCACCACTCCCTCACCTCCCCAAAGTTCACACCAAAAAGAGAAGGACCCTTTGTCATCACGGAAGTACTCTCTCCCGTCTCCTATCGCCTCCATCTCCCAAAGGAGTGGAAGATTCACCCGGTGTTCCACACCTCTCTCCTATCGCCCTATCACAAAAATGATGTACACGGCCCCAACTTCCCGGTTCCACCACCTGACCTTATCGCCAGCCAAGAAGAATATGAAATTGAAAAAATAATACGACATCATGGTCCTCCTAACCACTGCTCCTTCCAGATCTGATGGAAAGGATACACCACAGAAGAAGACTCGTGGATTCCCGAGAAGGAACTGTCCCACGCCCAAGAAACCCTCAACGACTATAAAAGACTCCACCCCAAGTTCTTCCCTCCCCACTCCCGTCGCTCTTCTTGAACATTTACCATCATGACCAACCTGCGCCTCTCCAACCTCTATACAGCATCATCCACCATCTCCTCTCCCTCCGACCTCACCACCTCTTCCCTTGTCGACAACACCTCCTACGCACCTACCAGGCCCTCCACTCCCGAACCAGTATCTCTGGCCTCGACTCCCTCCGAACCCATACATCTAACGCGTATCCCTGTCACCTCCGTCGACGTCCCCATGTCTGCCCATCACCTTAGAGAGACCCCCCCTCCACAGATGTACATCCAGTTGATGGAATACTTCCTCCAGGACCCCCGTTTTGCAGTACCTCTCCAATCCTACTTAGACGTTGACTCGCCCCTATTCTCCCTTCATTCCGCTTACTTAACTCTTCTTTCTATTATCCACTATACAGACCCTCGTACTACCTCCACCTCCACCACCGCCAATTTGGTTTTCTTGCGTAGACACGTCCACTCCCTCGCCACTGCCATGCACATCCGACTTAATAACGCCTTCTACCAGATGGAAGTAGGAGAATTCCTAGGCGACATAGATCGCTACCTCCGAGAGCTGAACGAACAGGTACCCGCTGCTACGCCCCAATCCCCTTCTGCCTCCTCCTCCCCCGTATCCCCCAAGGAAGAAGCCGCCCTACTCCGTGCCGAAACTATGTGGAATGGCGCTGGGGACATCCAACCCCTTGCTACCAACCATCCTCGATACCACCTTGCCTGCTTCTGTTGCAGGCAACTCGGCCATAGGCAGATTGACTGTTCTCTCTACCAGTGCCCCTACTGCACCCTCTTTGCTCCGGGCCATCCCCAGTATCGCTGCCCCCTTCATCGCCCTCCTTCGCAAACGGCACTCTCTCCATCCTCCTCCTCCTCCTCTTTCCGTCGCTCCCATCGACCATTAACCACGCGGATCACCACTGGGCCTCCCCCCCATCGCCCCTCCCGCTACTCTCCTCCTTCCTATGATGATGACGACTACAACGACCCCCACGACGATGTGGCATACTCCAACATGACTGGCTCCCCCGGTGGTGGCTCACGTCTCGACTTTTGAAGATAACCCTTAGGGGTCTTTCGGGTCTAGTACAGGGGTATTGTTACGATTTCTTCTTTTCCTTTACGATTTCTTCTTTTTCTTGACTACTTTCAGACATATCTTTTCCCTTTCGTCTACAATGACTAATCGTTCCATCACCTTCCAGTACCTTCTATCACTTGCTTAGTCATCGTTTCCTTCACCTTCTATGAACTTCTTTTCGCTTATCTCATCTATTTGTCTATGTTTGTCCTTCAGGGTACATATATCCTTTTGTCCCATGTTCCCTTCTTTCTCCTTAACCTTGATCTACTCGAGTTTCCCTCTTGTAGCTTGTACCTTGAAATCTATCTACCTTCTTAAGGCTATAACTCCTTGATGTCTGGACGTACACTTGAACGTTCTGCTTGACCTTACCAGCAACCATTTTGTTGCATCAAAGGTCTCACTCCGACTCTCCCAGGTACATTCTTACCCAGAACCCTTGACCCTACACTCTAGGACCTTTCGAGTCTTGCGTTCGACCTTCGAGTGTAACACACAATGTAGGTGATCATCTAATTTATCACATTTTCCAACAAGTGTCTGATGATGCAGAAAGCTGCAAGCAATCTGGGTTTCCACAAAATTGCTGTTATTCTGAGTGATTAGTCATATCCATGTATATCATCATTTTAAAAACAGCAATTCCCAAATAAACTATACAGTTACTATATCCACTTACTAATAAGCTCTAGCCATAGGTAACCCTCATTGTCAACAATATGGGAAAAGGTTCTTTGTCATCATCATCACCATCAAACATCACTCATATGTGCAAATTCTATATTTCACAGATCTCTGTGTATGCCAGTAAGGTCAAGTCACAAACACCAAAGGTGCTTGTGAATTCTCCACACTAACTCCAACATCCACATGCATAATGTCCCCCACCCCAAGTGCACTTCTGCCACCCCACATGCTAAATGCAAAAAGAGGCAGCATCAGCCCAACCTCTCAGCAGAAACAATACACAGTCACATTAGGTGGTCTGATAGTTGTTCCACCCAAGGTAGAGGCCAAGTATAAATGCAAACGGATGAGGGTGCTGATTGGCACCACCTTTTTCTCTTCCACAACAGAGAGCAGGAAGGATGATGATGAGTATAGAGTAGACACAGTCAGTAAAAAGAGTGCCATGCATGCAATGGCGGTGGCCAAGCTCACAAGCACCAAGGACTAATATGGTGCACAAACTGCCTTGGTGAGTCTGAGGGCAAGGGCATAGTTGATGTATGACATGCTGTTGTTGCAAAGCAATCAGGTGGCACTGTTGTCAAAACACCACCTGAGATTGCAATCAACAGACTTTAGGATGGACAAGACAGAGAATGGAGACTAACAGTTGAGTCAGTTCATTGATTTGCTTGTCTTGCAACGACAGTCCAAGTCTAACAAGGCAAAGGATAGTAAACTGTTGGTTGGACCTGGAAAGAAAGCACTCATTAGACAGCTGGTGGCATTCTTTGATTTAGAGAGAGGTTGATCTACCCATCTCACTTACTAGTCAACCTTGATACTCTGCTTGCTTTGGTGCCATGTTTTGTGCAATATATTAATACTATTTGTACTGGTGCATAAAAACATTTTATCCATACTTTTTTAATGACATTAATGAGGTTGATACTTGTCAGGGCATACAAGGAGGATTAACTTGTTGGAGATTGTCAGGTATTGCTGATAGCAAGGCTGTCAGAGTTTGAAGAAACATCTGAGTCAGACATTGGTGCTTCAGCCCCTGTGTAAGCTACCTCTGCCCCAATGGACATTCTACAACAATTTTGGATAGACACATGGGGCAAAGTGACTTTCAAAAAAAGGATGAATGGCCTGGATAGAAAACCTTTCCAATATCTAGACTTTGAATGGCACTTGCAGGTGGTCATGAAATTCTGCCCTGCTCTACCAAAGAATCACAAGCTCTACATCTTTGAAGAGAATGAGAAGACATTTTCTATGCTTGACAGTGACCTGTTAGGTGAATATGAAAGATATCAGCAAAACCTGATGTGACTGTCCAATACTGGATAGTGCTGGACAGTGTCATAGTGGTTATAGTAAGGTCCTAAATGGATAGTACTATGATAGTACTATGACAGTCTATCACAGACTATGGTGACACTATGACTATA
>JBBPUN010000244.1:0-17436 GCA_038094715.1 Heimioporus punctisporus | reverse complement strand
TCATGTCAATGTGAAGGCAAGGGCAAGTGTGTGGGAGCAAGCAAAATGACAACAATGACAGCTGCATGATGAACATGTAGCCATCACTGTTGTTATCATTGTTGTCACATTCATCACATTGTGAGGGCAGGGGTAAGAAGGAAGGAAGAGCAAGCAAATTTGACATCATTTCATTTGTTGCAATGTGAAGGCAGGGGTGAGGGTGAGAGTAAGACAGTGACAATGACAATGACCATGCAATGACTGCACTGTCACTGTTGCTGTTGTTGTCATTGTCATGCTCATTTGCAACACAGCAGTCACTTCTCGCTCTTGCTGTCACCCTTGCGTTCCAATGAACATGATGACAGCACCATCTTGCTCTCACTTTGTGTCTGAACAAACGCAACAATGATGACAATAGCGCAGTAGTCACACCATTGTCATCATTGTCTCACTTTGCTTGCTCAATCTTGCCCTTGCTGCTTTCATGTTGCAACAGAATGCGATGATGGTCACCCTTACCCCTTACAGTTACCCTGTGTCATAACAAACACAATGACCACGACAGCACAATGACCATGTCGTTGCTGTCGTCTTGCTCTCCCTCCTGTTCTGCCCTCACCTCCACCCAGACCACCCCTCACCTCACCTTTGCTCTCACCTGAGTCACCTTGCTCTCGCTCTCACATTCAAGTGACAAACACAAAACAATGGCAACAACAATGACTTCATGATAAAATCTCACCTGAGTCACCTCACTCTCACCCTCATGTTCAAGCAACCAATGTGAAAACGACGGCAGCCACAACGACAGCGCGTTTATCGCACTGTCGTTGTTGTTGCCGTCATTGTCATTTTCTCTCACATTCTGCCCTCACCCTGACAGACATGACAGCGATGTGATGACAACGATGACAACAGTGCAACGACTGCACTGTCATCATCATCGCAGTCTCGCAGGGCAATGGGCAATAGGAGTGGACATTGATGAGAGAGGGAGGATGCCACTGTGCATGGTGCATCAGCCGGGACGAAGTGGAGGAGGTGGCAAGGAGTTGAGCATGTGTACGGTGCATCCAAGAGGTTCCAAAGGGTGGGCATCCAGTGCTCGGTCCTGCAGGGGTGGAGTCAGTGCAGCTGCCCAGAGGTGCACTCATGTGGGTCCCCTAGCCGGGACTGCAGCTTGGCAAAGATGGGACTGTGGTTTTCCAACCTGGATCCTGCTGGCCCTCTGGTTTTCGTGCAGGGACACTGTGCGACCTCAGCAAGATCTGGAACAGAAAACTACAGTCCCATCTTTGCTGAGCTACAGTCCCAGCTAAGGGAGGCAGGGGCCAATGGGACCAATGATGGCCTTACAGCATGCCTAACAGGAGCCTCAGTCAGAGCATGGCAGGGCAGGTTTCCATTTTTCTTCTTTGTGTTCCCTTCTTGTCATCCTCATCCTCATCCTTGTCATCTTGTCACTCACAGCAGCAGTCCCTGAAAAAAATTTCCCATCCACTCGGAACTGAACTACTAAGTGGTAGGTACCACATACCCTACCCCTCCCTCCCGAGCCGGCTCACTCTTCTGGGGTCCCTTCCACAGCCACTCCCTACCACCGTCCTCTTTTCAGAAATCCGAAATCGGTTGAAATTCCCACTGCTGACCTAAGCCTGTGTGGGACTGTGGCCTGACTCAACCTCAGTTTAGATTCTAGATGTGTTACAGTTTTGTGGCAAATAGGGGATTTTTGGCTTATATAAGCATTATGTGCTGGTGGTGGGCTTTGTCCACCTCCACTAAGCTAGTCAGTTGTACAAAAAATAACCATGTATCCTCAACAATCCACTAGCTTATTTTGGTAATTGCCTGATCAATCCATTATTTCCCTCAAGCAAAGAACCTGATAAATCTAACAGCTTTCATCAGTTTATTCACAACAACCATACATTTATCATGGAATGCAGATACATCCATTTGAATGTGAATGCTATGCCTTATAACAAAGCTATCCAAAGACCATCTAATCAATAAGATGATGAAACAAGTAAAGGCAGCTGCATAGCATGTTGGCTCATGGTAAACATGAAGATGTGTACAAAAATACTGATATGATGGTGATTTTCAAAGGATCTATTTTTTTAGTAAATGAACTCAACCTGCAACACATCAATAGATATGTACATTTCTATAGAGAAAATACATTCTGGACACCATAGCAGCTATTCTGTTTGCATCAAAAGCCATCAAATTGACAATTTTGCCATTGTCACTACCAGCCTTGGGTTTGTCTTGCCTTGAATGTCCAGAAGTGGCCACACCAGCTTTCTTATCTGTATTCTTTTATGCCTTGGCCTTGTCAATGATCCCCAAATACTGTCTGTGCTTGAATGCCTTGTTGTTAATCACAGCCATGAGTCCCATATATACAGTATATGCATTGCTGCTTACCTGCCATACCAGATATTGGACCTCCATTTCAGACTAGTTTGAAGTGATTACATTCTGAAACAATTAGAAGCAAACAATTTTACCCTTAGTAATATGCAGGCAAATGCCAGAAAAGCATAAGTATAGGTTTGTGAGCATTGCTCCTTGATAGCCTCTGGTTCAGAGTATCAAGGATGGATCTAGAGCATCAAAATTTGATCAAAAGTTCTGATTTCATGTGAGAGTAGCTAGCTTGAGGGAAAAGGGAGAATCATATGCAAATATGACACCAATAAACATCAGCAGAAAGTCAGCATTGAAGAACAATGGTTAGCAGGGAAGTACAAGGATAGGAAAACAAAATGCTTGCAATGTGCAAAGAGTTTGCCTGAAACAAATGAAGAAGAGATGCACCCCTAGAAAGAGATAAAGACAATGATTCAAAACATGAAAGTGCCAAAGTTAGTGAAGATGCCATAAGACTAAGATGTCAGACTGAGATCACATGCACAGATCAGACAGGTTAGGGAGACTTGCATTACCAGAGACTGAAAAAGCAAGGTGTCAAGGGTTAACACATAATGACTTACCAAATATAGAAATTGAGTGAAATTAGCATTTAGATATTACACAAATTGTTATGTAATTAGTTGTTTGGAAAAACTGGTTACATGAGGTGTTATAATGGTGAAACACAGATAAATTATAAATTTTTGAAATAAATATATATATATATATATATATTAAGAATTGTAGCAAGAAATTTTTTGTTAGATTTTGCTAAGCTGTTTCTTTCAATCAAAAAAACTATTTTATTAGCAAGTAACAGAGAGATCAGATTATCAGCTATATAAAGACCATATAAAATTAAAGTATGTACCTACCTTTACAAGAATGATTTACTCTTTACCTCAAGATATTGAGATCATTCAATATCACTGAGTCTTATCTCAAACATGCATTCCTTGCGCAGATTATCCAAGGATGGGTCTTTAATCTTTCTTATGTGTTCACACAAAGTCTTGGAATGGGCCATGATCCAAACAGTTTCCAAAATACTTAACCCAGTAACACTAGATAGCCTTGCAGATGGGGTCTTGATGAGATAAAATATCACTATGAATAGCACTAGTGATATTGTAAATGCAAGAATTACCTTGAATAAATGAGTGTTTCAGTCAATAATCTTCAATATGTATTAATACAAGACTCACTGGAATCTCATTCAACTGCATAAACTTTCATATCAGAGTCCTACACTGAGTACATAATATGGATATCCTCACATTAAGTCTCCATGCAGTGGTCACCTGTGTAACTTGACTTTCTCCTATTGCTCTATCAAACCCTCTCTGGGCTAATCCTAACTGCCCAGCTGGGTTGCAATATTATGACAAAATAAAAATCACCATGTAAGTTGAACACACCAATCCAAATTAGAGCTGCTAATGTTTCTCCTATGCTTTGCTCTAATTGGTTTGAAGTTAAGGTATAGGTGTTATTGTTTTGGGTTAGATCTGAAGCACTATGACAAAAGATTAAATTTGACATAATACAATTTTATGAGCAAATAATATAACAAACTTGTTTGATGATGTACAAGCCATCAACACCCCATTTTGAGGACAGAATCCAAACTCAGCAACATCAATAATGGTATTCAGCTAGAAAACTAACAATTAGCTAGCTTCTTGTAAAAAAGAAAAAAGAAAAGAAATATTACTACTGGTGCCAGGTACTTAGACTGGTTATTTATTTCTGGAGACCACAGTTGCCAAAAATCTTGACTTTCTTGATTTGGATTTGAAGACAAGTTTTCAGATTGAAAATTCCAGAAAATATTTGCTATTTTAAATGATAGAGAACATGCTGTGAGATAAGCCATAATTGGAGGTTCACCATCTAATAAAAAACTGTAGCATATTAAATTTAAAATCAATATAAAACTTACCTCCTGCAATGTTAATATTGAGATTTGCTATGCTGTTTTCAATTGACTCATTTATTACAACATTAGTTGTAATCATGAAAAATAGATAATCAGCACATAATTGGCACTCTTGGAGATAATCAGAATTGAAATAATATAGAAGACTCTGTGGAAGATAGTGAATTTCATTGAATGAAATTGGAAGCTGCTGTTCTCCATTTATTGTTGCTGATTAAGAATTTTAACCACATTTGTTTCTCTTTAAAATCAAGAATAGCTTACAGCTAAAAGAAAAGCTTCCAAATCCAAGATTATTGGAAAAATTGAGAGTTGGAAATGCTCCACTATTTGAAAATGATAGGTTTGACAACAGGCCACATGATGTTTGTATGGTAGTAGCATTGACAGTTGCATCAACATAGCTAGGATTGGTGGTATCCAGGGTATCATAGAGGACATTATTGAGTAGACCATATGTTTGGATATTTTCAAGTAAGCTATTTGATGGTATACTGTGAAATGAACTTGCCCAGCTTCCATCTTCAATAATTGTGCTATTGGGCCAAGCTATGCTTGATTGGACAGGAAAAATAGAGATACTGTTAAATGCCACAAACTGCATGATGGTGGAAGAGGTGATATGTAGAACAGAAATACAAGTCAAGTAGATCACCACACCCAAGATTGGAAATGTTGATGAAACCACCTTTGTTTGTTGCCATAATGAGTAAATAGCAGATCCTGTTCCAGTCCAAGCTTGATTTATGTCATTCACAGCTGTCAAATAGTGAATTTCTTTGATAAGAACTGAAACTGCAAGTTGTTGAGTGATAAATAGCAATATAGCAGTATATATCTAATGAAAATGTATCAGTATTAATAATTAAAATTATTTACAATGCCTCTCACCACATAGAATGCTTGAAGAGATATGGACAAGATCACTGTTATCCAAGGGTTGTCTAAAGGCATTGTGATAGTATGCTCTGGATGATATTTCAAAAGTATAACCAAAGCCATATGACAAATAAGCAGTATGGCATGGAGAATATAACACAATGAATGCAAATAATATGATTCTTATATTTGTAAAATAAGTTCAAACTAAACTAAACATATGACTAACATACCATTTTTAGCATAGTTTTTTCTATGAAAATTATCAGCTAAGAAATTGGATTGAATTTTGGTATTGGTTGAATTTTTTTTGGATTGTAAATCAACAATGCAAACATTAATCTTGATACCCCTGGATCTCAGATGCTCAGGTGTAGAATCACTGCTATTTTTAAAAGAATCTTGTAAAATTGTGGAATGAGTGGAAATCCACATAATTTGAAGAATGTTTGAGGTCACTATTGACACTTTGAGGTCCTTGGAAAATGAATCATAGTGTAGACAAAAGACTATAATCAAGAGTAAGAAGGAAACAATGAAACCAATTGCCACCTGTCAAAGTTAGTGGTATCAATACAAATGTAAAATAAAACCTACTGGGATTATATTAATCTATCAACAAAATCAATTATATATTTTCAGTAAATTAAGCACAACTGACATTTAATCTGAGTTCAAGAGTTTGGGTTATCAACAAACTAGTCCCAGTAGTTTGTGTAAACCCTCCATTTTCTGCTCCAAGTGCTCCAGCTAAATATTAAATGCACTATCAACAATACAATCAATCAATAATTTCCCAACTGGACACATACCTAACCATATGAATGAGGCTGCAGCTTGTGCAATAGCATTTTCCATTTCTTCTCTTTCCAGATTTTTCAGTGTTGCTGGTGGTCCCATTGATGGAGCATTGTAAGAGATCCATGATATATTTAACAAGTTGTTGATATATCTTTGAAAACATAATATTTCAAAGAACAACAAATAAAATAAAAACATACACATTTGAAGGACTTATTGGTGTACATTCTTCATCTTGAAAAGGTAATTCCATTTCTTCACAAAACATACCCACTAAAATGGGTGAGCTCTGAGCAACAACTAACTATTATAACAAAGTTAATATAGCCAAACTAGATGAAGATGAAGAAACTTCCACCCTGTGTCAGGTTTGTAACAAGACCTGCATTCCATATATTCCAGGTTTGAGAGTCAGTGTCAGAGGTGAATGTTGGTATAACATCAGCTTTTCCATTTTCTATAGATAAATATGTGGTGGTTGATGTTGCACTTAGAGTGCATGCAATAAAGTATGATGTGCTAGAAAGAATAAAAGGTCCAGCTAAAGGTCACAGTTAATATAGTTTATGGAATTAAGGCAAATGAACTAACTTGTGTTAAATGCATGAACTATAGTGTCCAGTTTAAGAGCCTTTCCAGTCAAATTTCCTATATCTACCTGAGTACTGACTTCATAAATCAAATAGTTGTTGCATGCTGAACAATCCTGAAATAAATTCATAATAGAACTAAAAAAGCATAGTAGCAAAAAGACACACAAAAAGTCCAAATGAAACCATATTTGCAAGACCTAATATGCAATGCTAAACATAGTCAATGGTACAGAAAATACTTCTCACCTGTAGTTGACAAATTCAACTCCCCAATCCCATTGATCTCAACATCATAGACTTGATCTTTTGAATACCAAGTGCCAACTGAAACATTTGAAAGCAAACCACAATCAGCAGTGATAGTGGTTGCATTTACAAAAGCTTTAGTATAGGAATGCTCTGCAGATGGAATATCATATAGAATACTCCCAGATAGTCCATTTGCAGTTGAAAATAAAGGCCACAATGATACCAAGGGAGAAATAGTGTTCCAGTCAAGACTTGACAGATTGACAGATGGAGAGGGCCAGGAGACTGTTGTTGGTGTAATGTTTGTTATTGTATTGTTGAATGCTTCAAATTGAATGATAGATGAAGAGGTGATATGCAAACCCAATATGCAAGTATGATATGCCAAGATAAGAAGTATTACCAAAGGTGATGAAACAACCTTGGTTTGCTGCCAGAGTGAGACTATTGCTGCGCCAATTCCATTCCATGAACTGCAGATGTCATGTATAGAAGTAAGGTTCTGCTGCTTATTTATTAAAGCAGATATAGTGAGACGCTGGGTCAAAAGCACTAGAATAGCAGTATATGCCTTTCCAGTAGTAATATCAAATTATGTCCCAATGAGTTGTGACAATCACATACCAGATAAAATGCTTGCAGGAATGCCTTCAAGACAATTGGCGCAGTAGTATTGTTGACAGATACAGTAAACTGATGTTCTGGGTGTGTAGACAATAAGCCAACAAGAACGATATGGATGAGAACAAGAAATGAATGAAGACCGTAACACCAATAGGAGAGAGAAGGGGTGCGAGGGCCTTTTGGCGTGTCCTGACTTTTGTCACTGAGAGGCCCTGTAAAATGTACACGGTCGCTGTTACAGAGCAGTAATTCAATAATAATCCTACCCTCACCAGACGGCCCGGGGTCCAGTTGAGAAACTGTCGCAGAGGCCTTCTCTCGCGAATCGCTATCGTGGTGATGCAGACGATAAACGTCGTCAGCCATGCCCGTAGGTCCTTGTAGTCGATGGATACTAAGCAGAGAAAAAAAAGGCGCGCGATACACAACAACACACGGCCATATTGTTCACGACGTTTCTACTTACGATCGTCGGAACAGCTGTGCATTATACATTAGATGTCCGAGTCATCGCGGGAATCTATTAGCACAGGTACAAACTAATTTGGATGATATCGTGCCCGTGCGCGTAGTGGGAGGCACCGGAGAAGGCTCTCCCTGGCTCACTTGCGGTCAAACTACACGTAACAAGGTGACCTAAACAGTCTCAGGTGGCCCTACCTGATGACAATTTTCGAAGGCTGCACACCTGTTTCCACACCTTCCTCGTCCCTGCCTGTACTGTACATGACCAAGCGATAGTCCGCCACTGATCCTCAGAGATGTGTCAACGGGAAGGGACTTTCTCGAAGATCCTCACCTACATACTGAGCCATACTATTGACAGTCACCTCGGCAACGTTGTGCGCGAGACCGCCAGCACCCACGGCCCATCAACATTGCATCTTGATAGCCCACCACTTAATATCTACATTTTAGTCCAGAACACAGACGAATCGAAAAATGCCTACGCTCGTCGCATCATCCAACGTGATGAAAAACACCGAGTTAGCCGCGTTTACAAAGCCACATTATCAATCTCTAAATTGACAAAAAAACGAAACGTGGAACGTACTACATTCAGCCCCCACCGTCGTCACCCTCATGATCGCACCCTCATACCACTACATCCCAACGACGGAACGTCTTACAAGACCAAGACCCTCCCACGCATCCCCCTTGCCACCTCCAACAACGGCCAGACGCGGGCCTTCAACAGCGGCGATACCATCTCCCACCCCAACCAACTCGACGACACGTCTTGCGACGGCCACGCGACGACGGACCACACCCGCGCACGCATCGTCGCCTGAAACACCTCAAATCGAAGGACGGACGAAGAGACGATGTGCAAGGCCGAGATCGCACCGAAGTAGCAACCCTTGGGAGCAGCATCGTCGGTGCAGACGCGACTCGCATCTGTTGCTAGAACGCGTACGTCGCCACACCGAGCCTGCTCCACGCGTTCGCGGTGTCGTGCACGGCCGTTAGACGTATCCGTTTGAACATCGTTGCCGCGATCACGTGTCTTCGGGCGACAATCACGGGACGGCGGTATAGATCTTTGCGTGTAGCCGTGATGAGGGACAACATACCGAGTAAAGAAGTACAGAAAGAATGATCAAGGCGGCTGTATTATCGATCGAGACCGTAGACCGATGTTCAGGATGTATAAACAACATCCCAACGAGCGCCCCACGACGAGCAAGACGTAGACGCGGTAGTTACGACGCATGCATTTCAATTTCGTTCACTTCTTGTTCTTAGAGGCTAACAGAGCCAACTCGGATCCCGAGTCGGTTTTTACAAGAGATGGACACATGTTAGTTCAGTTTTATCGATTCTAATGCAAAAGAATTCCTTGACCTCTTGTATCCGACTCATCTCTTGCGTTGAACGGTGTCTCCAACGATGGCGTCAGCTGATAACCACCGCGATTGGGTCGACCCGTCATTGTCCTGATCAAAGCTGCAGGTGGAAAATAACAGAAAAACCAGATGGGAGCCAGTGGCTCTTTTTTCTGCTTTTCATGTGCTTTTTTGTTGAGGTAATGATTGCCAGCTTTTTTCGTACTCTCAGCGTGCTTTTTTGAGGTCCCTGGGCTACGTACTTTTTAAAAATTTACTGAAGGCAAAAAGCAATGGAAAAGCCCGAAAAAGCCCGAAAAGCAATTTGAGAATTTGCTGATGCGCCCGAGCTGTCATCGTTAATAAACAGGTACAGTAGTTTCTGATACGCGTGTCACAAAGGCGACGAAGTCTAGCCAAGAGTAGGATAGCCACTCGCCAGCGTACAGCCCCGCCATTGTTCCAAAAAGTCTTTGGGGACAAGCATCGATTTCGACTCCTAACTTGACAATCTCGTGATCTGAACTACAAATGTTGCAGAACGTTCGCGCGCGTCCGTTTGCAGGCGCGGCTCGAATTACGTGACGCGACAAAACCTCCGGGAGTTGGGGACAACCAACCAAAAACTTTCAACAAAAAAAGAGGATAGCATTTCGACAGTAAAAACGACGATCATACACATCATCACAACCTCCTCTCTACCCTCGCCCTCGCCATGCTCTCTAACTCCCAATCTTGCTTCCGAATCAAGTTGTAACTTGTACGGCGTATCAAGCTTGGCAACCTTGAAAGATCATCAGGTACACAGAGCAATGTTGGACGTGCCACTCACCTGGCCTTTATCCAACACAATCAACCGATCGTAATCGATCACCGTCCTCAACCGATGTGCCACTAGCCCACGTCAACTCGCGCACATGAGAAAAACAGCAACGCACCGGTCAACAACAGCGACTCCCAAAACTCTTCCCGAATCGTCGCCTGAATCTTCGCGTCCATCTCGATATCAATGCTGCTCGTCGCCTCGTCGAGCACCACGATCGCGCTCCGTCTCAACAACGCGCGCGCCATCGCGATCAACTGCCGTTGACCTTGCGAAAAGTTCGTGCCACCCGCAGACACTTGCGTCTCGAGCGAAATCGTCGTCTTCGCGAACACGATCGACGGGGCAGCAACGCGCTCGGCGGGGGTCGCCACGCCACTCGGTACACGAGAGTTCCACTGCGACTGGCATCAGTAACCTTACATTTTGCTTATTGTGGCTTGCGCAACTCGTCAAGTTTCGTTTTACGCACAACACATTCATACTTTGTTGTATAACACTGAAAATATTGAGTATACTGTATTTAAATATAAGGAAACCTTTGAAGCGAAAATTTGAGCAAGTTCTCGGATGTTGCAGAAGCTGTCGAGCGGAATAAGCCATCGCTTAGCTACGAAAAAACACAATAAGCTACAATAAGCAAAATGTAAGGTTACTGATGTGATACCCACTTTCAGTCAGCATCTTCTTCATCGTCATGATCGTCTGCAAATCGACGAGCAACCACCGAGTGCATCAACCAAACGACACACTAAACGGATCCAAATTGTCTCTCAACGCTCCCGAAAACAACGTCGCATTCTGAGAGATAAACGTCTACGCAAACATCAGCCGGCGGCGCCGTCACACACACGTCGCTCATATAAGACACGCACCAGGCGCGACCTCAAATCGTGAATCCCAATTTTTGAAATGTCAACTTCGTCAATCAAAATCTTGCCCTCGACAAGATCCACGAATCGCAAAATGCTCATCACCAACATTGACTTGCCGCTCCCCGTCCTTCCAAGTACACCTACCCGCTCTCTCGCGTGCAACTGGAACGAAACGCCCTTCAACACCGGCGGGAGCTCTGGCGCATACTTGATCGATCACCAAGTCGTCCGCCTCGATCAACGGATTCGAGCTCTTGCTCGACGGCCAGTACGAAGGCGGACGGTTTGTCTCGATGATCGCAGGCGGTTAGATAGATCGAGGTACTCGACGACTCGTTCGACAGAGCTAATCGACATCACCAGATAAACAAAAATCACCAAAAAAAACATGTGCGCTTGAGATCAAGTTCGAGCGCAGTCCAGAACCGACACGCCCAATACACGCTCATCGTAAACGACATTGTGCTCGTGATACACACCCGCCGTTCCAGACGAGACGAATCCAGAGAGCGCAACAAGGTCGTGATCAACACCGCCAACGCACCGAGCGCGTCAAAGTTGAGCAACAGCTACCTGTTTGTCATCCAAAAGTTGTGCCACATCTACGCTCCGCGTCAAGCATCTCTAACGAAAAAATGACGAAAGGCCTCACCTTGATCTTGCCGTGCAAATCATCTATGAACCGACGGTCAGCCGAAAACGCCCGGAGAGTCACGATACCCTCCAACAATTCTGCGAACCTAGAGAAAATCGACTAGCGCGAGTCGGACTCCATCCGACGGAAATCGCGCCCCGTGCTCAAATACCCGATCCCCAACAGACGATAAAAGTACCCGATGATCACCGCAGAAATAAAAAACCAGGGGAATATAACCCTAACAAACGCCATCAGCCTCGCGAATCAAATCGACAGACAACCCACGCACGCGACGACGATAATGGCAGCAGCAAACGTGGCCAGAGACGAGTTCACTGCCGACAACGAACCCGCCAAATTGTTGTCGATCGTCTCAATGTCCTTGCCAAACCGATTGAGCATCCAACCTAGAACGAGTGTCAATCTAAGAACACCAAGGACGATCGTGATGTACGCACCATGGGGCGTCACATCATGCCAATGCATCGTAGCCTTGACCACGGCCTGGAGCAACTGCCTAAAGATCAACCTCGACGCTTATGGCACCGCCATCGACCATATGCTAACGGAAGCCGTGATAAACCCGATTACGCCGTAGACGCCAACGTAAAACAGCGGGTTCTCGTTCACTTCCGGCAAGGTGAACCACATGATCTTTTGCGTGGCTTGAACATGATAATACGGCTGCCCAACCGGATGTGCGGGAACGAATCCAGTCATCAACGCTCCGTTCTCCCTCAAGACGGAAGAACTAAACATGTACTGGACGGCCGTCGTCTCGTTCGTGTACGCCTGGCCCCATTCCTAGACCTCCCTTAGTGCATACCGACATCTCCAATATCATTACTCACCCGAATCCAAAGCTTCTTGACAACACTCATGCTCTGCGAACAAACGATCGTCAACGTAAACCACGTCCAATACGACCTAGCACGCCCATCGCGTCAACCATCGCGCCAGATAAAAATACGACTCACGAAGCCTTCAGATACGAATTGTAGACCAACCATTTGATACCACCGCTCTCACGATGCTCGTCCTTAATAAACTATTTGGGTTTCTTGGACGGTTCCTTGGCAGGCTCTGCAGGTTCTTCCTTAACGGGCATCTCGCGCGCGTGCATAGGTTCCTCTTGCTTTATGTCCGCTTCGGCATCCTCAACGATATGGTCCAAGACACCTTGTGGGCGCAAACCCTTAATTCCTTGGATATCGATTCGTCCGTCCAGCATTCGCACGAGATAATAAGCACCGGGGAGCACAAGTTCGACGTGGTGTATAACAAGAATCTAACGCCCATGAAATCGTCCGCACGCAAGTAGCAACAAAGGCACTCGCGACAGTACGATAAGCAAGAAACGGTCCACGCAAAAGCTTTTCGTACAAGAACCTAGTAGTGTGGCTGTCCTGAAACGCGACCGGAAGATCAGTGGCTGAGCAGAAAAAAACACGTGCGACAACACTCAAAGGGTCATCCAACAAGACATATTTCGTGCGAGCATAAACAGCGCGAGCGAGTGCAACGCTGACCACAATATTAAGCGCGATATCAGAAGAAAAAGCTGCCCGCTCACCGAGCCTTTTGTCTACCAGACAGACTCACACCCCTAGACACAACGGTGTTAATTCGTCACACGGTGGATTGAACAAACCCCACCTAGCCTCAATCTCTATCAAGTCTCCATCCTCCAAGACATCCAAATCGGGCTTCAGGGCATAACATTCCATGACGGCGTTGTGTCTCTCTTCGTCGTACGCGCATCCAAACAGGATACTGTCCTTGATAGACTGGTGTCGCAACCACGGCGACTGCGCTGCATACGAAAGCGTGTGCTCGTCGACGTTGGATGAATTCTTGCCAGTCATGACAAGTTTACCGCTCGTCATCGTCATCTCGCCCAACAGCGCCAACTAACACATCGTTTAGTGACGAACACACGCTTATCGGCACCCACTCACCAACAGCGTCGACTTCAGTCGGACCGGTGACCAACGTCAGCTCACTATCGGGGAACTGCACCAACACCGAGATACCCTGGAGTTCAAATTTGTGGTCTTCTACTCCGGACCTCGCAAACAGACTTGCGCTGTCGACGGCCGTCATCGTTTCAACCCTGTCGCACTTCGAGTGTGATTTACGTCCTTTGCTTTATCTTTTTTTTCATCCCTTTTCAGCTTCTCTGGTACCTCGTTCCACTTAAACTTACTGTTGTAGATCGCGAGGCCTTCATCAGCAATGAGAGAGTCCGCGGGAATACTTTATCGATGATACTTGTTCCGTCACTTCTTCCTCGAGATATTTTCGATTCGTTTCAGAGCGATGCCCGTCTAAAAAAAGATGAGGGAAAAAAGATCCGCAGAAAGAGGCCGAAACGCGTACCTGAAGGATTCGAACAAACCAAGCGGGGATAATATTCAGGAGTTGCCTATTGGAGTTAAGCAAGCACACGAATGAATGCAAAACGTCATACCGAATCTCGTTAAACAATACAATCGAGGTGAATGCGATCGAGACTGTCAATTTGTTGCATTGGCAGACGTGTGCAGTGAAAGAAATGAGTGAGACGAGAATAGGCGCAGAGATGATGGAAAACATGATCAGGTTGAAATTGCCTAAAACGGTCACCGTCGTCGGTCATCGGTTGCACGAAGAGAATGTGCATGCACCCTTGGTAATCCAACTGATTTCGATACCTCTTACGTCCCTTACCCGATAGATCTATCGCCCCTCCCAAGCAAAGAACTTGGTGAATTTGACGGCGCTGATCAGTTTGCTCACGACGGCCATGCGTCTATCACGGGCTGCGGAAACGTCCTTTTGAATGCGGATGCTACGCCTCATAACGAAGCTATTCAATAGCCATCCGATCAACAAGACGATGAAACGTAGAAATGTCCGTAGTCTACGCAACCTGTTAACTCATGACACACGAAAACGGCATGATAAATTGTTTGTACAAAGATACAGGTGTAATGGTGATATCCAGAGGACCTGTTTTTTGCTGAATGTCGATGAACCCCGGCAACAACACCCATCGATGGACGTACCTCCATAGATGAAATACATTCTGGCCACCATGGCAGCTATTCTGCTTGCATCAACAGCCACCAAATTGACATTTCTGGCAATGTCAGCACCGGCCCTGGGATCGTTCTGAGTTGAATGTTCAGAAGAGGCCACACCAGTCTTTTTGTCCACATCCTCCTTTACTTTTGCCTTGTCATAAATGGCAGCCATGAGCCCTATGCATATACAGTGAGGTGCAAAACTATTGCAATATCTAACCCCAAACTAGGGTGCAAAGCGCCCTGCAACAACCTGTGGGAATATTGCTTAGCTTTGGTGGGGGCAAATATAGTACAAACTCTTGGCTACACCTTGTCCCCAGGGTCATGTGATTTGGTTCACACACTCCCAAGATACATCCATTTTAAAACAGCAATACCATTGCAATAGTTTTGCACCTTATGATATCATGGGTATATTAATACTTGATATACCCTCCCTTTGTCTTGATTATTGCCTGGATCCTTCTAGGCATGCTCTCTATCAACTTCTGACACTCCTCAGCTGGTACTCCCTTCCAAACAACTTGAACTCTCTTCCACAGTTCATAAATCCCCTTAGAAGAGGATTCATAATCTGCTAGCCTCCTTTTAAGATAACCCCAGAGATGCTCAATGGGGTTTAGGTCAGGAGACTGTGCAGGCCATACCATGGTATGGAAATCCTGCTTCTGGAGCCAATCCTTCACCTTATTACATGTATGCTTGGAGTCATTGTCCTGCTGAAAGATGGTATTAGGAGGATGAAGACTATAAAACTGCAAAGAATTTAGCAGTCCATCCTTCAAAATCTGAAGGTAAAGGTCTCCATCCATCCTACCATCAATCTTGGTAGCATAACCAACTCCCTGTCAAGTCATACACCCCCACATCATCAGAGAACCTTCTCCAAACTTGACTATACCTTTCACCAGCCTATCACTAAGTCTTTCCCCTGCCTTTTTCCACACCCACCTGTATCCATTTGACCCTAGGTGATTGATTTTGGTCTCATCTGACCATACTATCCTTTTCCAGTCCTCCAGAGTCCAGTCCTTATGAGCATATGCAAAGTCCAAGCATTTCTTGCAATACTTGGCAGAAAGAAGAGACCATTCAGACTTGACCACAGCTTTCATACCAGTCTTCTTCAAGTGTCTATGCACTGTGGAGGCAGAGAGGGGGTGGTTGACTATATTGGTGAGTGCTTTGGTCACCTGAACAGCATTCTCTGCCTTCCCAGAGGAGATGAGATGAATGGCATGGCAGACATTGACAGAGAAAGGTTTGAATGGATGGCCTCCAGCAGCTTTCTAAAGCTCAGAACACTCCTTAGAGCATATTCTAGATATGGTAGAGACATGAAGACCAGTGGCAGATGCAATAGAGTTGGCAGATTGACCAGCATCAAGCATGGAGAGAATGGTGTGTTTTTGAGTAGGAGAGATGGATCTCATGATGGTTATGGTTGGGAATAAAGATGTGTGTGAACTATTTTAAACTCAGACATGGTCCTTGTATATTTATCTTTATTTATATGACCAAATATAACAATACAGCACTTGATTTCAGTGTACTCAACAAAAGGTGCAAAACTATTGCAATGGTATTACTGTTTTGAAATGGATGTATCTTGGGAGTGTGTGACCCAAATCACATGACCCTGGGGACAAGGTTGTAGCCAAGAGTTTGTACTATATTTGCCCCCACCAAAGCTAAGTGATATTCCCACAGGTTGTTGCAGGGCGCTTCATGCCCTGGTTTAGGGTTAGACATTGCAATAGTTTTGCACCTCACTGTATGCGTTGCTCACCTGCCAGAGATACTAGACCTTTGTTTTAGCCTAGTTTGAAGTGGTTACGATCTGGAGACATTAGAAACAAACAAGTGTGCCCTTAGAAATGGGCAGGAAAATGCCAGAGAAGCATAAATGTAGCCCTGCAAATGTGTCAGGGATTACCCAACACTTGACCTACAACACCAAGACAAGAGAGGAGGAGAGAAAGGTTAATTGATTAAACTGAAGATGGAGACTTATTCTACAGGAGTCAACTACTTATATACTGTTGGGGTAATTACTGACTAAGCAAAATGCTGTACACATGCAGAACCCTTGTGTTGGTCCATGATCCTTCCAGCGACTTCTATCACTGTAACATATGACTGAAAATCTCACTTTCTTTCTGATGTTCCAACCAGAACTACTGTTCCAACAAACTGTTCCGACCCATTCCGACTCACAATGGGCCACACCAATAGAAGAAACACCCACTATGCCTCTCACCATGTATATAACATTATAAATGCTACTATAGCCATTTCCAATCATTCCCTTGCTTCCCAAAGTACCCTCACACTTTCCGATCACCCTTCCAACCCTTTCGAACCCTTCCAGACCAAAACTACCTTTTTGAACTATTTACACATCTTCTCAAGTACCAAAGTCACCATAAAGACTATTTAACCACTCTAGATGAAGCAACCCTACAACCACTTAAGGCTATAGGCCACTCACTTAGGATTGTCGTAGAGAGAAGAGGAGAAGAGAAAGCGAGATCGGTGTTCTCTGAGTCCGTTGGTTGTAGAGGGAAAACCAAAAAGGACGAACTGAGATCCTCTTGGCCGGCTCTTGGGCCTTTATATACTACTATCTGTTTGTACATGTTTGGCTACTAATAATACTATATAAGTCCATGCCCTTAGCCCTAGAGATAAGGCTGAGTCAGGCGGAGTCTGTGTG
>JBBPUN010000243.1:0-17465 GCA_038094715.1 Heimioporus punctisporus | reverse complement strand
AGGCCAGAGGATGCTGAGCTGGTCCTGCCACAGGTGTTGCAGCTTGTCGGCATATCAAATTGCTTCCTGGACTTCATCGCTCGGTGCCCAACCTGTCTTCCGACCGCTCTGTTTCTCGAATCTTTCAACTTTGAGGAGCCCTCGGAAATACTCCTCCTGCCCCGTCTGGTCAGCCTTCGCCTGGATTTATTTGCCTCGGCACCTACATGGGTTCGTCGGTACTCGCCGAATAGGGTCTCCTTCTTAGCTTCGATCTTTCGGTGCTCCAAAATCGTCATTTTGGCTACTGATTGCATCTGGCGTTCTACGGCTTCTTGATGCCGATGCAGCTGTTCGGCGCACGGATCCTTCGGCTCATGCTTCGGTGCCGCCATTAGTTTAGCTAGGTCGATTTTCTTGGACATGGTGATGTTTTCGATGCATATCTATCTCTTCTCGGGCTGTTTTTATATGGGTCCGCCTTCAGGAACGCTCTCCACATCTGTGGGTCGGTTCCCGTAGCCCTTGGCCTCGTGTTTGGTCGCTTTGCAACTCCCGGGTTTCTGATCGCATCTTTGATGTTGCTGACTGGGGACGGTCAGTATCTCAGTCCCCCTCGGGGTGTTGTAGAGCATGCATGATCGTTTCTACACCAGTTCTACTTTGACTTATCATTCGTTTCAGTTCCCGTTCCACACCTTCTTACATTTACTCCGCCTTCGGATGGACAGGTTTGCGAAAGAATAGTTACCGAATCATTCTCCATTCACATCTTACTTCCCTCACATTTCTCTTACTTCTCTCACATTTTTCCGATTCAAATATTTACATTTCAGGGGCATACAACGGACTACAGGCCGTAGTCTAACCCCAACTCTTTTCTAAGCCACTCCACCTCTTCCTCCCGCTCCATCTCCTTCTCCGTCCACCGAATCCGCTCCTCCCGAGCGTCCTGCAGTCGGGAGCGCGCCACCTGGAGCGCCACCAGCGTCCTGTTGCGCTCGGCCCGAGGTGCTGGCTGGGGCGCGATCAGGCACACCACCAGCGCCCTCACCGGCTCTCTCCCGGTCTCTCGTTGTTACGAACCCTCATTTTTCCACTATTTTTCCTTATTTTTCCTGATTTTATTTCAACCCTTTTCACTCATTTTCAGACCTCGTCTTACAACTCGCTCAAAGGCAGTCACATGACTACCAATCACATGACTCATCACATGACAGGTCTAGACCGATGACTAACGGTCACCATGTACAGCCTTCTACTTCTGATCTTCCATTCCGTGCTGTACATGGCTATGCAAAGGCTAGACGCCTCATGCATTTCATTTCCGCTTATCTTTGGACTCATATTCTATTCATCCAGCATTGCCTCGCACTGCTCGGCCACTCCATCCAACCGCACAAACCCCTCAGTAGTCATCATGACTCACTCTGACTCACAATGGTTTAGCCGGCACTGCCTAGCATTGCCTCCCTGCCTCATGACTGCACTGCCCAGCACTGCATGGATCATGACACCAATAGCAATACTCCCTCATGACTCGTTATGACTCACGACCATAGCCTTGATGGCTATACCACAGCCTTGACGGCACCGGACCTTATCTCTGACTCGTCATGACTCGTTACGCACAGCTTATTACCATATTAGTGTAGTAATATGTACAAACAGAACCACACATGTACAAACAGTAGAATAGTATATAAACCCCAAGGATGGGCCAGGGAGCGACAGTTTGTCCTCCTTTGGTATTCCCTCCAAGGCATTCTCCTTACTGAACTTGCAACTGCGTATCAGTAAGAAAAGGCATCAGTATACCATTAAACCCCTCTGACTTCTCCCCCTGATAGACGACCTTCTCAGTACTCGTCTTCAGCAGGTCAGTTGCAGTTTATCCTAGGCTTCCTGCGGTTCTCACTTAGCTGTGCTTTGGGGTCTCGCATCAATCGCTGCCTTTCACCGTACGCATCCGGACGCTCCCCACCTGGCAATTAAAATCCCCTCCTTCACCATACGCCGTCTCACTATTCCCCATTGAATCTGGAGTTTCAATCCTGAAAAGGGGGTAATGTCAGAACTTCTCTTTCCCATACACGTTCCTCTATCTATCCTCGTTGTACACACATGTTCACTGCCTTTAAGCCTCCTGACATACACATGTATGCATAGCCCAGATAACAGAACAGTATAAGTAGGGCAGATGTATTCGCATAGTTTCCTCAGAATCAGAATATCTTTTCTCTTCTTTCAAGGGCTAAGCACTTTGCAAAGCATTGTTAGAAGCAACTCTAACAACATGGCCTCGTCAGCTCGCACAAGTGCAGATGGGGCCAATGGCAGACGAGCCGTCCTCGTATGAACCCTTTGTTCGTTCCCGAATTGCTTCGTTACGTTCTCGATTATTTCACTATTCCAACATATACAAGAATTCCAGCGACGATAGGGTGGGACGAACGTAAAGAGCTTGTTGCGCTGGCCCGAACGTGTCGCACGTTTTCAGAACCTTCGCTCAATTACCTCTGGCGGCGTTTGGACTCGCTCGTTCCTCTCATCCGAACCTTTGCGGATGTCGCGAATGATTCCAGAACAAGGGTACGTCCCTGCCATGCGCGCGCGTCGTTGGATTCGTCGTGTTCATGTCGCATCCAACAAGAAACATCCGAGCTCGGTCGAATGGCTCGTCATCAGCCGAGATGCCTATCGTGTTCGGGAACTTACACTTGGAAGCATTCCCTCTCGAACTTTTTCTTTTTGCAATCTGCAAATCTCGTCTTACCCAACCTTTAAGTCCTCCGACGTATGTGCTCCCCCTAAGGAGATGGCCGTTTAAAGTTACGGACATTTTTCCCCACGTCCAATGCATTCGGGGATTGCTGGAACCGAATATCGAAACGTTAGAAGTCACGCTATCAAGTACAGCTGACAAAGACTTCCAGTCCTTCATCCAGGACTATCCACCGCTCTGTCCGAATTTAAAGTCGATCAAATTTGATGTTAGGTCCCTGGGAGATAACGTGCCTGAGCTCGCTACGGAATCTTTTTCCAAATTTCTCTGTAGCCGTTCGGACTGGAAGTGAGTGTACGCTCCTTTCCTTATAGATGCTATCACATTCAAGCACATAGGCGCATCCATGACACTTGAGGCGGTTTCGGTATCGATTGCTCCCGAGGTGACAGAGCCTTGCTTTGGACCGACGGACACCCCTTTCCGCAATGTTATACAACTAGCTTTGAAGGCGTGGAATCGCCTTGATGTTGTGACAAACGCGTTACGCGCGGACGGTCAAGCATTCAACAATTTCAATGTCCTCGTTCGAGACTGCCAATCCAGTCCTTCGGAGTTCTCTGCCCTGTCTTCTGCCCTGGCGTCTCCGCCTCGGATGCGTTCACTCCGAAGCGTCGTGATCAAAGAGATGGTGACGGATGGGGGTTCGATGTCGCCTCGTGAGCGACGAGAGCTGTCGTACGAGACACTTCGGCCAATGACCATTCTTGGACACCTCCGTGAGCTAGTTCTCGATCTGAACCACACCCTCGTGATCAGGGACGATGAATTTGAACGGCTCGTCTGCCATTGGCCCCATCTGCACGTGTTCGAGTTGATGGGGTGGTGCGGAACTGAGTCGCTCAGTCTGAAAGCATTGACAACGCTGGTCGGATGTTGTCCAGGCGTGCACAGTATTTGGCATAACGCTGGATGCGAGACAGGTTCCGTCAACGAATGATGTACAATCCGAGATTGTCACCCAACTCTCAGTGCAAGACTGCCAGATTGACGATGCGAAGCTGGCGGGCGGATCAGTAACTTTACAATTTGGTTTTTGCGGCTTGGGATGTGCTTATGCAATCTTTCAGTGGCTAAATAATCTTGCAAAAAACAATTAGCACAGCTCTGACGGTTAGACGAATAGAACGTGCCAGGATTGTCTTTTTCCATCTTATGGAACTTATGATAAGCACGACAAGTCATGCTCGACATGGTAAGCCAAAATGGTACTTTTAGGCAGATAGTGTTAGAATATGTGAGAGTTGGACCTCCAGTTGATGGTAAGAGACTGATATTCAGTGTAAGTAAGAGTAATACTCACCTCCAGTCGATGGTAAGAGACTGGAGGGAAAGAGCGTACGTGTACCGAAATATAACTATGCGGTCCGTACCAAATAAGGAAATCTTAGATAATATCTACAGACATGGATAGTATCTGTGAATGAGCTCTAAGTGTCCTAAAAAGAGTTGCAACTGCAATATAATGGTATGAATGAGAAGTATGTAAGAACACAAAAAAAAGCAGATGTGAGGGGATGGAAAAATGGTAGAGTCCAAGTTAAGTAAATGGTGAGGTCACTGAGATGTGAGGGTAGGCAATGCAGTTGAGAGATTTGTGGTATGTGCATTGTTGTAGTGCATGTTGGTGTAGATGAATCAAGATCAGCATTGTCAAAGTGACAGCTTTTGTTATCCATATCACTTGCTTGATTTGCATAGATTTGCCTAGGATGCTATGTATGCTTGTCAATGCAGTGTGTTTGGATTGCATCTGGGATGCTGGGATGTTTGATGAATGCTGTGACTGGCTTAGGTATGTCACATGTTCATTGTCAGTTGCAGTCATTCCCTGACTTGCTCTTATGTGTCTAGGCTTCTTTGGTACATCTTGGTCTTCATCAACATGTGTTGACATGATCATATCTGTGGCACTGGTAGGAAGATGTAGTTGGCAGTTGAGATAGAGGGATCAAGTGGTGGTGGTTGATGTGATGGTGGTTTTGGGTTGTAATGATATCACCAGTTGGGTCATAGATACTGTTATGCAGGGTGTACCTTTGAGGGATCATTCTCAACTTGACCAAAGGCAGGATGCTCACAAAGAGGTACAACTCAGCCTTGGTAAAAGATCTATACATTCTTAGGATTGGACTAAGAGCTAAGACATTTCTAAGAGGTGGGCTAGGGACTAAGGGACTTAGGGGACTAGGGGCAATTCAAGAGGATGCTTGTATTGTGTAGATCAAGAATGAGGTACAGGGTATGGAGTTAGTATGTATAAGTAAGGAATGGTGTGTGAATATAGAACTCTATAGAATGAGATGGAAAGGAGGAGACTAAGTAAAGATGACAGGGAGTGATGTGTTGATTAGAGAGTCCTATAGAATATGATGGAAAGAAAGAGAGTAGGTAAGGATGATGAGAAGATACAGAGACAAAGAGACAAGGAGATGAAGAGACAAAGAGATGAAGAGGTGCAGAGATGAAGAGGCAAAGAGGCAGAGAGATGAAGAGATTGCATAGCAATGGAGAGACTTGATGTAAATGGTGAAAAATTGTAACAGATATCAGCTGACACCCCCTTGGACCAAGCAGGAATAATCATTGGATACACCCCCTGCTTTGGAGTGGGACTTGGTGAAGGTGGAAGTGAGTGGCAAGAAGGTGTAGATTGCATGGTGATATAGCAGGTGCAGTGTCAGCATCACCATTTGGGTTGGTATTATCTGGTGACACCCCCTGCATTGAAGCAGTTGGTGGGGTAGCATTGTCATCAGATGTGGATACTGAGAACAAATAAAATGAGCTAAAAAAAAAAAGGAAATCATCCAAGATGATGATGTGGGATAAGGAGAGGGTTGGCACAACAGTGGTGCCAGCATCTGGTGTTGGCACTACCATAGAGTGTTGGAGATCCAGCCTTCTGTAGATATTATCTAAGATTTCCTTATTTGATACAGACCATATAGTTATATTTTGGTACACATACACTCTTTCTGAAGCAACTCTGCAATCAATGAAGATCACAAGCCACTATCTGAGTAGAAACAAGGGAAGTGAAGGATGAATCTGCCCTTGGTTGAAGAGGAAAGACCAAGAGGACAAACTGAAGTCCTCTGGTGATGTATTGACAGCTTAAATACTATACAAGAAGTACATAACAAGTAATAATGGTCTTTGCATCAATGCATGGCCAAGTATCATGTGAGGGGTCACAAGACACTGAGTAAAGTGTCAACAGTGAGAGCAAACAGTTAAGAATAAGGTGATGTGAGAATGAAGGGAAAAGATGACTGGTATGAGAGAAGTAAGTAAAGATAGACTGATAGAAATAAAGGTAGGAGTATACTGAGATCTTGGCAAAGATCTAATGAGATATGATCTGATCTTATCAGTGCAAACCCCTATTGAAAGTAAGAGTGAAAGCAAAGTAAATCAAAGGAATCATGATGTTTGGAAAGTAATAGGTTAAGAGAGATAAAGAAGTGTAATAGAGTGTGTCATGCACAAGTAGGATTTGTAAGGATTGCAACATCTTCACTCTTGAGTTGCTGATCCCAATCAAGCAACCATTCCTGGTAGATTTCCAAAGTCATCCAGGCCTTTGTATTGTTTGTGTAATTGAAACCAAGCTGTGAGCCAGTCTTGTTTTTAAATGCACAAGGTTTATAGGCATTGCCAATAATAAGTGGTGGTAACTTCTCTGATTCCTTGGTGTTCATAGTAAACAAATAAGTCAATCAAATCTTTTTCCCTTTGACATCAGATGATTGCTTGTCACATAAACCATGGCCAGGTGGCATGCTATTTCAAGAGTCATTAGGTGTAATCAACATGTTATGATACACTAAGGCTCCATATCTTTTTCTTCGACTCACCCAATGCTCTGAGACCCTCCTCGCCTTAGACACCTTGTCTACCATCACTTTCACATCACAAGGAATGCTGGTGAACACTGGCACTCTCTTGGATCCTCAATGGATCATCTGCGATGTCCTCCCAGACACTCCCTTCACATCTCTGGATACTCTCCTCCATGGGACTCCCCTTGAACTGGCTTATCCCCAGTCTTCGCCTCACTTGTTATGCAAAGTATCTCTTGAGGGATCGACCAAGACTTACTCCGAGGCAGGACACTCACGAAGAGGTACAACTCAGCCTGGAGGAGATATCTATACGTTCAGAAGAACGGTCAGTGAGACTATACGCTTTAGAGAAAGCGGAGAGTGTGCTTAGGGACTTAGGAGACTAGGAGGACTCTAGAGTGACGCTAGATTGCGCAGATCGAGAATGAGAGACTACAATACAAAGCAGCAGGTATATAAGGGAAGCGACACGTAAGCGTGGAATCCTATGGAAGGGGATGGAATGGGAATACTAAGCATAGATGACAGACTATGCTGTGGAGGAGGCTGTCCATGGAAGGTGTGAGAGAAACGGATGAAAGCGGAAGTTAAACAATGATAAGAGAGATATGAGGAAAGCCTATGATGACAAGAAGGTGTGAATAGTCGTAGGCTGAAATATACATGCCAAGAATGCGATGATAAATGGGTTTTAATGAAGAAATGATGAAGATAGACGGAGAGAGAAAGAATATCATAACATTGCTGAAACCCCAATACTCTTTGCCTTAGACACCTTATTTTCTCTGACACTCTAGACCTATGCCTCACGGTATCCATTTCTGCTTATCTTCTTTGCTTCTTTGAACCTTGTAACACGTTCCTTGAACCTTGTATCATCTGACACTACTTCTTTGATCCCCATGTATCTTTAGAACCTTCTTCTGCCTCATGGCATGTCTTCTTTGATTCTCTGGAACATTCTTTCACTTTGTCATCATTTAGTCATCAAACCCTTGGACACTATTTAGGCATTCCCTTTCTGCCGATGTATTCCTTAGCTTTGATCTACCTGGCACCACTCTGTCACACCTGACACCCTCCCTGTATTTGCCTTCAGGCATCACTTATATCTCTTTGTATCTCATAACATTGACATTCCTCCTTGTACCTGATACCCTCACTTCAAGACCTTGTCTCACACCCATCTCTTCAGAAAGGCAACTCCTGTCGATTAGTCAAACACTCTCCAAGCCCTTGTCTCAAGTCAGTTATGCTTGAAAGGCATTCCTCACTCAGATAGACCTCTGCATCTGCATGTCTCTTTTGCTCCTTGATAAGTCTTCACAGCTGGCCATGCATTCTTTGATCAGTTTCTCTTTGTCCTGCTAGTGTGGAGCAATCCAGCTAGGTTTTATGGTTAGCCTTGAAGGTAACCCATAACACAACATTGGTGTGAAAGAAAACCTATGCATAAAACAAAGATGTCTCATCAGCATTGTAGAGATCACAATGTTCATATCCACCCTTTAAAATAATTTCTTGAAGGCATTCTTGCTCTGTTTCTACAACTTCGACAGAAACTGAGGCTGCTTCACCATGTTGTTTTACACCTTTCAAACCATCTCACAGTTTGAGCTTTGTCAACCATCCTTCACTAAGGATAAGGTGCTCATCCTCAGGCACACCTTATAGGTTAGCAAACTTCCTTCATTTTTGACACAAAACCTTGCCTGTAATAAGCACATTATCTGCCATTGCCTTCAAGATCCAGAGATCTACCATCTCAGAAATTTCAGGATGCTGAGTTTGACAGTATTGTTTGGCTGTGTAAGTCATGCTTTCCTTATATTGTGCTCACCATTTAGACTCATTCTTGAGCCATGCAGATACAAGGGGTTGTGTCAACTTGAGATTTGTTACGATACACTAAGGCCCCACCTCTTTTTCTTTGACACACCCGATGCTCTAAGACCTTCCTTGCCTTAGACACCTCATCTACCATTGCTCTCACATCACAAGGAACACTGGTGAATGCTGGCACTCTCTCAAATCCTCAATGGATCATCTGTAATGTCTTCCTGGACACCCCCTTCATATCCCTGGACATTCTCCTCCACAGGACTCTCCTTGAACTGGCTTATCCCCAGTCTTTGCCTCACTGAAACACCAATACCCTTCACCCTAGATGCCTCATTTTCTTGAAACCCTAGACCTCTGCCTCACTGTTTTCATCTCTGCTTGCCTTCTTTGATTCATCAAACCTTGTAACACGTTCCTTGAACCTTGTAACACCTGACATCGCTTCTTTGATCCCTATGTATCTTTAGAACCTTCTTCTACCTCATGGCATTTCTTCAATTCTCTAAAACATTCCTTTGCTTAGTTGTCGCTTTGTCATCAAACTCTTGGACACTATTTAGGTGTTTCCTTTCTGCCAATGTATTTCTTAGCTTTGATCTACCTAACACCACCTTGTCATACCTGACACTCTCCCTGTATTTGCCTCTCCTAGGCATCATTCATATCTCCTCATATCTTGTAACATCATCATTCCCACCTTGTACTTGATATCCATGCTCAAGATCTTGTCTCACATCTACCACTTCGGAAAGGCACTCCTTGTCATCTGGACTGATTGTTCACACTCCAAGCCCTTGTCCCAAGTCTATTGCACCTGAAAGGCATCCCTTGCTCAGATAGACCTCTGCATCTGCATGTCTCTTTCACTCCTCAATAAGTCTTCATAGCTGACCATGCACTCTTTGATCAGTTCTCCTGTCCCACTAGTATGAAGCATTCCAGTTGGGTTTTATGGTTAGCCTTGAAGGTAACCCATAACAAGATTGGGGTAGATTTTATTGAAGTGCTTAGCTGTTTTACTCTGGTTTTTGCCTTCAGCATGAAATCAATCTAAGATCTCAATTTGTTGTATGAGAGTCACATTTTCCTTTTTAATAGGCTTTTCAGCTTGTTTGTGAAAAGGCAGAGAAGGATTGGCAGAGCCAGAACCTGTGATTAACAAGAAATAAGTGATATAAATACATATGTGCTTTCTCTTCTTTGGTGGAAGGATAGCTGTTATGGTTTTCTTTCTCTCTTCAACTATCTTCGTCATCTCCCTATTGAAACCAGTTCACCATCGTATTCTTAACATGTACATTTCAGCCTATGATTATTCCCATCTTCTCGTTGTTGTAGGCTTTCCTCATATCTCTCTCATCACTGTTTGACTTCCTCTTTTGTCCTTTCCTTTCGAACCTTCGTTGGACAGCCTTCTCTGCAGCATAGCTTGTCATCTATGCTTAGTATTCCTATTCCATCCCTTTCCATAGGATTCCACGCTTACGCGTCATTTCCCTTATATACCCGCTGCCATGTATTGTAACTCCTCATTCTCGATCTGCGCAATCTAGTGTCGCTCTTGAGTCCTCCTCAGTCTCCTAAGTCCCTAAGCACTCTCTCCGCTTTCTCTAAAAGCGTATAGTCTCACTGACCGTTCCTTTGAACGTATAGGAATCTCCTCCAGACTGAGTCGTACCTCTTTGTGAGTGTCCTGCCTCGGAGTAAGTCTTAGTCGATCCCTCAAGAGACGCTTTGCGTAACAATAGCATCATGTTCTCATGCAAGGTCCTGTAGTCTTTGCACAATCAGCTTATCTTGGGGGCTCAATGGTCTAATACACTATTCATAGTCATGCATATTTTTCAATGTCTTAACCACACATTCCTCATCCACCAGATTGCCCTCACAATCTAACCATTCTTTATTGGCATCTGAAATAGACTGTCCCACCTTGAGCTCAGTTGTAAGCTTGGCCTTCCATTCCTGGATTTGATGATGAAGCATTGTCAAGCCTTTATATAAGAGGTCAAGTGGTTTTATGGTGAGATTCTGGTGGGAATATGTCAAGAAGTTTTCAATGTTTGGGGGCAGAATTGCCATATAGAGATAGATTATATAATAAAATATCTTAATATGGTAAGTAATTCATATTATATAAGCAAAATGTATGGGTTATGATGATGGAAAGACCTATGGAGTATGGTGTATTGGGTATGATGGTAAAATCCCTGCAAATGGACTTGGGAAAGCAGAAAATGTATGTAGTATCAGAGAGTATGGGCTATGCAAGGTATGGGTTACAGGAGAGTCAACTATACCTACTGCCCTGTACTTCTATTTCTTATTCTCTATCTGTGCAATCTAGTATTGTTCTTGAGTCCTCTCAGTTTCCTAAGTCCCTAAGCCTTCCTCCTGCTTTCTCAAGCATATAGTCTCACTAACTGTTCCTCTGAATGTATAGACATAGTTGTACCTTTTTGTGAGCATCCTGCCCTTGGGCAAGCCCTTAGTCAATCCCTCAAGATGTGCTTCATGTAACACTTACCTCCTTTGTAAGGCTTTAATCTCCAGAGATTCAACTTCTATTACTTCCATTCTTGACCCTTCATCCTGATTGTCATTATTTCTCACACTTCATGGTTCTTAGTTTGTGGCTGTTATGCGAAGCGTTGTAGAGCACATAGTGGCTCTACAGTTATATTCTACCATTTTTAATATATGAGACTTCTGATCTTATTTCTTGAATCATCTGCATACCATTTTGACCCCTCTTTTCTTCTGCTTAGATATTAGACCGACCGATCCAACTTGGAAACTCATTACAGGTCGCCGCCGACAACCCCTTCAGTCCAAATACCCCTCAACAGGTTGGATCGACATTACTTTGTATTTTCAGCACGTTTTCTACATTATTTTTCCATTCACTTCATTTTCGCCTCAGTCGAGCTCACTCAGCAACTCGAAGTTTCGTAGTGTCAGTCCGATTATAATTGGCCAACAGTTTGTTGACAGGTAGATTTCCGATCTTGCTCCCTACCTCATCTCTTCCTTTAACCCCATTCACTTTTGTTTCGCTGATACGCTCAATATACAGTCTGGGGTGTGCCCTGGACTATAAGTCTGTATTCTGTGGAACAATAAACATCTTTCGCACCCCCTTCGCACTACGGCCCTCCAAGAGTCAACCCCGGCCCTCTGTCCTTTGTAAAATATTACTGGAACCTCCCCATCATCGTTGCTAACATCCCCGGCATCCATCTCCATCAGTCAGGCGTGGCCGGCGACTCCTTCATCCCCTCGATCTTTCTCGACTTGTCACTCGGCCCAGCGGGCGCCAATTATCGTCACTGCAAGCATCGGCCTTAGGCAACTTGCACCATCACCTTACCCATCATCTATCTGGCAGGTCATGGCCTTCGGCAACCTGCCTCATCATTATCTACCTCCTTTATCATCCATCAGGCAAGTCACAGCCTTCGGCAACTTGTCACATCGTCATTTCTGTCCTCTTTCCTCTGTTGGACTAGTCTCGGCCTTCAGCCACTAGTCCCTTCATCTCCTTTACTCTTCATCAAACTAAAAACTGTCAAGTGCAGTCCCCTTCTTGACTCTACAAAGGTCTACTCATTACAGGGTCCCTTGGGAGAACAAATCGTGTTCCCCTTTTTCACAACTACACTACGGAAGGTAGGGACTAACCATCTCAGCCTCTTCTAGTCTTCTTCAGCATACTTCTTGAGGATTGATCAAAGATTGACCTACTGGCAGAACACTCACGAAAAGGTACAACTCAGCCAGAGGGAGATCTATACGTTCAAAGAACAGTCAATAGGACTGTACGCTTTTGGAAAAGTGGAGAGAAAACTCGGGGATACTCAGATGCGATGAGGACTCAAGAACGATGCTGTATTGCGCAGATCAAGAATAAGAATGTAAAGTACAAGGCAGCTGATATATATACTAAGGGATGTGTAAGCGTAGAACCCTATAGAATATGGAAGAAGGAAACTACTAAGCAATGATGACAGATGTTGCTACAGAGGGGCTGTCCATGGAAGCGAAAGCGGATCAAGATAAAGAGAAAATGACTAAGTAAGAAGAATCATAATATGGGGGCAACCAACAAAGATTAGAAGATGAACATATTCAAAAGAATAAAGTGGCATGCCAAAGACGATGTTGTAGAAAGGACGAAGATAAGATAAGATGAGGATAGAAGAGGAAAGGGAGAAAACCGTAACAGTGGCTTTGACTATGACTATAGGTCCTCAATCGATTTCATACATGGCTCAAGGAAATAGTTGTTTTCCTTCAGATTGCCTTCTTAATGTACCAATGTGCCTTCTCATCATTGCTTATTTTGTAATGATGTTGCTTTGGTGGTAGAGCAACAAAATAGCCCCAATTGAATTGCTACATAAATCTTGTGAGGGAAGGGATGCTATACTTTTAGTGTGTGTATGCTCTCTGCATCATCAGAAATCATCATGGGCATGGGTAGACTAACACCATGAATAGTACCACCAGGGACCATTTTTGTGAACATATGGTTGATCCCATTGATCATCAATCAATTAATCATCATCCAATTTGTACCTGCATTCATACTCATTCCCTTATTCATGCTCAACTTGTGGATGCTTTGTACAATCCTCCTGAAAGAGGAAGAGAAATTTACATGAAATTTGGATTTACCTCAAGTGGTTGATTGATGATAGCACACCTATATTTGTGGATGTACATAGAACACAGCAAAGGGTAGGATCCAAGCAAAAAGGTCCAGATGGAGGAAATGGGCACCACATTGGGAATGATGAGGATCAGCTCAACCATTTGTTGGAATTATTATTCCATATATGGTATATTACATAAGCTTTAGAGCGTACAAAGTAGTTTCTTCTCTACTGTAGGATCTTTAGTGTTTACTAGGTTCCTACAGGCTCTACAGCTCCCTCCTCAACAGGTTTTGAGCCCCTTTCTCACACCATTATATCCCTTTAATATGTCAAGTGTTAGGAGCATCCTGTTTCAGTGCTTGAGAAAAAGACAAGCTCAAAATGGCATGAGCTATCCTGTCAACTCACAATGACTGACATTAAGTGTGTATCACTAATTATACCTGATATAATCACAGATTTCTGGAAGAATGATTCACTGTTGTGAGAGTGTTTCCATGATAATGATCTCTGTGGTAATTATGTAATACTCATGTCTTTGACTCTCGAATTTTCTTTTTCTCTCCCTAACTTTTTTTCCTGGCCCACAGTCAAATATGTCCTTCTATGAACCGTTTGCTCGTGCTTTGTTGCGTTCTAGTTTGTTTCACTATCCCAACGTGATTCACGACTATGTTTAACTTGATTAGTATTTTTGAAATGCATTTGATCGGGATGCACAGGTAATCCTACCGCCATCATTTGATGGACGGCGAGCTAGCGAGCTCATCAAAATATTGATCCGAACCTTCTTTTTTGAGGGTATTCGGTGATCCAACTGCTTACCGTCACGAGCATATAACTTCCTCTCATTGTGTCCTGCTAGGAAATGACTTCCGACCTACAATATGCAGCCATGGCCATTCAGACGATCGATTATGTTTCTCGTACGCCCTTTCATTTCGCATCCAACCCATCTGAACGTCTGTTAGTTGTGATTCTTACTGCGATCGTATACGACTATGGTATAGTCTACCTCTTTATTACGAATGTGCGTTCCACTTACATGATGTTTTAGTCCTTACGTTCTCGATGGAGGTGCGCATTGCGATTGTTCATCATAAATTCACCTGATATTCTCAGGTCGAACACATTTGGGTGAGAGGCCAAACGTTTTTAGTCCAAGGTGGAACGCTTGTTCTGACGCAGCTATAGACTAAATCGTGGTCGTGGGTATCAACGCTGTTTCTTCTCGTACGTGCATTGAACCTCTGCAAGATATTGTGTTTGTACCAACTACCCAACCTACAGGTTCGTTATGTCGGACTATGTTCTGCCATGTATGCATAAACTCCGAGTCCTCTCTGTTGATTAAATCCTGACGGATCGAATAGAATTGGTAATCTTTGTGGGTCCGAGCCTATAATTCGGATCATGGTAAGCTAACTAAGCTGGGTTAAAGGGAGCACATCTTTCCTCCCTGTCCCTACAAATGTAATGATTTGTCACAGCATACATACATATATCACTGATTGAGTCACGATGTCATGCAGGTGTACGATTATTGCCTTTTCATTGGGGGGAATTTACGGATGATTGATTTCTTTCACAAAGGTGTAAGTAGCCATATTTTAAATTTAAATTTGCTTAGAAGTATATCAAAGGTAATATTCTATACGTGGTTGTCATTTGGACCTGCTTCGTTTTCTTTGGAGCCGCAGACTGTGAGGTTTTTCATTTACATTCATACAGCCGGCCGTGTGGGTCTGGAACTGACCTGTAAATGCAGTAGTGATGATCCTCCGCCTCTGGGCAATATATTACCGATCGAGAGTCATTCTCGCTATTCTCCTCATGCTCTATGGCACTGGGATTACCGTTGCTTTTATATCCTGTGTTATACTCAATGCGCAAAATATCCTCACAGGTATGTCTGATATCAGCATTCAAGTTACATAGTGGACGATCGATCACCTCTCAGCTAGCGCAGACCAAATCCTCAATTTGGTCTTTTGTTCGGAACAGTTCAGGTCTCATGCATGGCTCAAAGACATGGTCATCTTCATTCAAGTTGCCATCTCCGCACTAATGTGCTTTCTTGTCATTTCTCGGTTCGTTACGTTGTCATTTCGGTGGTACAGAGCAACGGGGCAGTTCCAATTGAGCCGCTACATAAATCTTCTTGTGAGGGAAGGGATATTATACTATTTTGCGTGCGTCCGCTCTCTGCATGTCACAGACCTCATCGTAGTAAACTACACCATGAATAGCACCATTTCGTTTGCCCTGATCGGCCTGTCCGATTATGTAGGGGACGTTCTGATGAACGTATGGTTGACACTGCTAATAATAACCATCCAACTTGTACCTGCATTCACGCTCGTTCCCCGATTCATACTCAACTTGCGGGAGCTTTATGACCGCGATCCTCACAGAGGAAGAGAGATCGATACAGCGTTTGGGTTCACCTCATGGTCAAACTATAGGACTGGTGCTAGTATACCTGTATTCGCAGACGTGGAACAAAGCGGAGGGCAGGATCTGAGCGAAGAGATTCAGATGGAACACTCGGAGACGGAAACTCACGCCGTGAACGATAGGAGTAGCTTGACCGTTTTACCCGGTCAAATGTCACTATCAGTTTAAATCTTATTCAATACTTGAGAAATGACTGGTAATCTCAACATGTTAGGCGCCATGCTGCCGAGCCACAACGATTGACATTGAATGTACGCGACCCACTAATTATACCCGATGCGCAGCAAGCATAACAGATGGGCAGGTAGCTTTTTGATGACCACACTGCTTGTGTTTCGGAATCACATGTTAACCTATGTAACAAGGTTTCTTCAGGAGGCCCCTGTCGCCATTATGCTTCAAACACGTTCAAATTCATCGTCCCTGATCGCGAGGGTGTGGTTCAGATCGAGAACTAGCTCGCGGAGGTGTCCAAGAACAGTCATTGGCCGAAGTGTCTCGTACGACAGCTCTCGTCGCTCACGAGGCGACATCGAACCCCCATCCTTCACCATCTCTTTGATCACGACGCTTCGGAGTGAACGCATCCGAGGCGGAGACGCCAGGGCAGAAGACAGGGCAGAGAACTCCGAAGGACTGGATTGGCAGTCTCGAACGAGGACATTGAAATTGTTGAATGCTTGACCGTCCGCGCGTAACGCGTTTGTCACAACATCAAGGCGATTCCACGCCTTCAAAGCTAGTTGTATAACATTGTGGAAAGGGGTGTCCGTCAGTCCAAAGCAAGGCTCTGTCACCTCGGGAGCAATCGATACCGAAACCGCTTCAACTGTCAGGGATGCGCCCATGTGATAGCATCTATAAGGAAAGGAGCGTCCACTCACTTCCAGTCCGAACGGCTATAGAGAAATTTGGAAAAAGATTCTGTAGCGAGCTCATGCAAGTTATCTCCCAGGGACCTAACATCGAATTTGATCGACCTTAAATTCGGACAGAGCGATGGATAGTCCTGGATGAATGACTGGAAGTCTTTGTCAGCTGCACTTGATAGCGTGACTTCTAACGTTTCGATATTCGGTTTCAGTAATCCCCGAATGCATTGGACGTGGGCAAAAATGTCCGTAACTTTAAACGGCCATCTCCTTAGGGGGGAGCACATACGTCGGAGGACTTAAAGGTTGGGTAAGACGAGATTTGCAGATTGCAAAAGAAAGGGTTCAAGAGGGGATGTTCCCTTCCAAGTGTAAGTTCCCGAACACGATAGGCATATCGGCTGATGACGAGCCATTCGACCAAGCTCGGATGTTTCTTGTTGGATGCGACATGAACACGACGAATCCAACGACACGCGCGCGCATGGCAGGGACGTACCCTTGTTCTGGAATCATTCGCGACATCCGCAAAGGTTCGGATGAGAGGAACGAGCGAGTCCAAACGCCGCCAGAGGTAATTGAGCGAAGGTTCTGAAAACGTGCGACACGTTCGGGCCAGCGCAACGAGTGCTTTACGTTCCTCCAATCCTATCGTCGCTGGAATTCCTGTATATGTTGGAATAGTGAAATAATCGAGAACGTAACGAAGCAATTCGGGAACGAGTAAAGGGTTCATGCGAGATGTGTTTGAAGCATAATGGCGACAGGGGTCTCCTGAAGAAACCTTGTTACATAGGCTAACATGTCATTCCGAAACACAAGCAGCAAAAAGCTACCTGCCCAGCTGTTATGCTTGCTGCGCATCGGGTATAATTAGTGGGTCGCGTGCATTCAATATCAATCGTTGTGGCTCGGCAGCATGGCGCCTAACATGTTGAGATTACCAGTCATTTCTCAAGTATTGAATAAGATTTAAACTGATAGTGACATTTGACCGGGTAAAACGGTCAAGCTACTCCTATCG
>JBBPUN010000242.1:0-17467 GCA_038094715.1 Heimioporus punctisporus | reverse complement strand
TTACAACTACCACTTGCACCAGCCTGGGCCTTCACTGATTATAAAGTACAAGGGAAAACTCTTCAAAAAGTTGTAATTGATCTTGCAAGTGCACACTCAATTCAAAATGGATATGTAATGCTTTCCCATGCTACAAGCTTACATCACCTTGGAATCTTTCAATGGTTTCCACCACATCATATTTTCACCAAACTACAAGGTGATCTCCAAACAGAACTCAATAGATTAAGTAACCTTGACATGCAAACCAAACTTAGATACTCAAACAATTGAAGGTCCAGGGTTGCCCGGAGGGCTGTGGAATGTCATAAGAGTGGGGTGGGTGGTGGGCAAGCACAAAGCATCTCGGCTCGGCGTGCGCCTACCGTGCAAGCGAGAGCGGGTGGGCCGATCTCGCAGTTCGCTTCGCGGGCGACGCTAATCGGCTGAATTTAAGCACGTCGCTACGGCATCATCTGCACTCTGGGTGGGGCCACTGTGGTACGGTGGGTACTAAGACGATGGGCGGAGGAAAGCGTGGGAACTGCCACTCTGACATGGATGACAAAGAAATACTCAGGGGTAAATTCGCTACTAACAGTCAACCCATGACATTTCGCTTTGATTGAATAGGGACCTTTCCCATTTATCCGGACGACCATCAATATCTGCCTGAGAACGGGTGTATAAAGTTACCACCGTCTGCAATGCGTCAACACTCTGTCGTGCTGTTCATCTAAAGTCATCAGGGGACCACTGCTCCTGAGCTTCCTCGCTGGGCCTTCGGCATGAAGCGCTTTGTCGTCTCTTTCATCGTTACTTCAGCGGTCACGGTGTCTGCCGCCATATCCAAGCTTGGAAACTAACATCTCGTTTGTTGCTTCGACGCCAAGTGGGTTCCATAAACACGACTTTCTCCACAGGATACTGAACGCGGCTTGTACCCCCAACATTTACGGAAACATCTGTGGACTGAATATGCCAGACTGCTATAACGTAGAACTTAGTGAGCTCTCGCTCTCGTACGGTCCGAACGTTCCTGCTGAGACGAGGGGATTGTGTGCCCGCATTCTCTTCTTCTCAGATCCAGACAATCGGCATATGCACCAAGGAGGAAAAGGACGGCTGTCCGTGCGACAGATGCGGTGGTCACAACCACGTTGGTTCATGCAACGCGTGCCCGGGTCCCAACGGGGTTTGCACTTCCGGAGATTACACTTCTTGCCCTTGTGTCTAGAAACATCTGATCAGCATGCAAGTAGAAACGGGTAAACGACGAACGTGCACCCCGACACGAGTTGAAACGTTGATGGATATATATACCATGTCAAGTGTTCCATGCCGACGGAGGTCTCGGCGGGGTTCGTATCTATCTCGGAGATGGACCAGTTGACTGCCGACGTCGACCGTGGTATTTATCAATCTCGCCCGAGAGCGGATGACAACAACTCACGGAGATCAATGGTCGGTACAACAGCTTCACTGACAGAACGACCACGTACCAACGAGGTTCGTTCAAAATCTCATCAAGCTTTCTATAACAGTAGTAATAGTGTTGGCCGCACCGTATGTTAGCGTCTTCCTTGGCATACCCGAATCATCAGCGAGCCATTCCTCTTGTAGATGTACGACCTTCCCAGACGCCGCAATGCGTCAGGGAACAGTTGCAACGGAGAAATGGGAAACTGCTTTGAGAATGGCGAGCTTCTTTTTCTTTCCTATCGCAACTTCGTGCCTTTGAGACGGGCGGACTGTGAACCTACGTTCGAAAACCAAGCGCACACGATCGGATGGTGTGCCCAGAATTATGCCGGATGTCCGCGTCAAAAATGCGGGAACAGAACGGACTACATCACCTGCGTTGTGCGAGAATGCTTTGGTGAGGATTACTGGTGTCAGGTCGGTCAGTACCAAGGCTGCCCTTGTGTGTAATCGCCTACAGTAGGGTCAGCGGGCGGCGCGTAGAGTTCGTACCAATTCCCAATGCATACGAGATTGATTCGTGGGTCGTAATCATCAACATGCGCCCAGGTTCTTGTTGTTTATATAATCACGTGAAATCCTTTCCGGCGTTCAAACGTTCATGTCTGAGCGGACGGAGGTTTCAGAATGTTTGTGTCATTTGATTCATTTCCGTCTAGAACTACCATCAGCACATGAAGAGGTCTCTCGGAAACGAATAGCTCGTATGTCATTGTATGATACACATTCGCCGGCCGCAACAAGTTTGTAACCAAAAGGAACGACGAACAACGAAGACTATGGAAACGAGCGTAAGTCGTATGTCGGTCATAAACAAAAGAGCGTATGGGTATACTATCAAGGAAAAAACACACAAGCACGGCGGAACAGCGAAAGGCGCTGCCTATCGACTTTGCTGGAGGCGGTACAGAGAGGTAAAAAAAAAATTCACACGTCAACCCTACTATGGGCCGTATGGTAGGTCAGGAAGGTATCCCGCGCTTTTCACGTACGTGACCCGTTTCGTTCCATTACAGTTTCTCCAAATCAGGTTCCTAACGGCCTGCGTCGATTGGTACCGTCGTTCGTACAAGTCCATGTTGTACGAGACGTCTTCTCGCGACAACGTCGTCACGCAAGCGTGGTCGACGAACTTCAACCCTCTCGACGCGAGCATGTCCCCGTTCTTTCGTAGCCCGGACCACCAATCTTCCATCGACTCGCTATGCTTCTCGAGGCCTGTGACGACGCCGACCATCGGTACTCTCTCCGGCACAGCAGATCGAACGGCGTTATAAATCTTCTTGGCGATGCCCTCCTTCGGTCTCAAGCAGTATATGAGCAAGTCGATGCCACGCTCTGCGTAGAGCTCGCTGATGGTCCGCTCGGGAGAATATTCGTTTCCAAATCCGGGGATGTCATAAATATCGAACGCATGCCCGTTGATGTCCACCCTATACGCAGCCGGCGTTAGCGTGCATGGGTGCATGTCGGTGCTGAACGGTGCGTCTTCGCGGCCGAGGATGAGGTTCACGAGGGAGCTGATGCCCATGCCCGTCCGTCCAAAGATGACGATGACGTGCACCCGGTCGCCCTTTTTTTAGGGTACCAGAAAGGAAAATTGTTTTTAGATACCCCAGGACGAAACGTGCTCGAAAAGGAGGACGTACATTGTCAACCGGCATGGGCATCGTTTGAGGCCTAGTCTCGAACGGGTTAAACCCGCGCAAGCGACCGAACGGTGTTTCGCTGAAGAGCTTGCTGGGTGTGAAAAACTTGGTCGACGCCATCCGAAAAGAGACGGGAAAAAGAGGGGGTGGTAGGGACGCGCAACACGCTTGTGGTTTAGGTGAGGGCACGATTCGGAGCTCGACGACGGCTTCTTATCCTCTGCGTGGTGGGTCCCTTTTTAAAAAGAGCATTCCCAGCGGGACGAAATGGTTGCCTCATGGGAAGCGTGCCGCACCCCCCGCGCTGGACGCATGCATTTGCGGTGGTCCCCTGGGTTCATGTTTTGATCTCCCCCCACTCTTGTCCCGTTCCATGTCACGCACATGCCTCGGCGAAGCAGCCGTATCTCCTTCTTTTGCTCGTTACGCTAGAAATCGTTGGCGTGAATGTGACCAGATGGTTATCACCTCTCTCTCGGCGTCACGGAGTGCTCGCGTGCGCAAGCTGCAGGTTTTCCTCGTGTTCCGATTCTTCGTTCCGAACGATAATGCCTCTCCAATCGCTGAGGAAGGGACGACACGTCTTTTACGTGACGGATACGCAACAAAACAAAGGGTCGACCCACGGTACGGTGATGGTGTCGTCCTAGCACCCCCGAACCGCACGTTGATCCTCATCCGACCATGCTATGATATCACGTCATGACATTAGGTCCAACACGCGTGCAGGGACTGACCGCGATATTGAATTCACAAGGCTACGCCAGACGAACGTTCTATCTATCTATTCCTACAACATGCAGCGCAACGCCTCCGTATATGTACATGCCTCGCGTCCACCATGGAAGTGGCCCAAGCGAAGCGAGAAGCACGATGGATTACTTAATTTCCAAAGGACAAGTCCCCTCGGCGAACCCATCTCCCCACACCTCTTTTCTCAGCCCAACAATTTCTCGTGATGAGTTGTTTCGCTGCTCTTTCCGATTCGGAAAGCCTGTCCTTGAAGGTGGTATCGTGTGTCATGGAAGGGTCCAAGGTGGTTACGCAGGCGTGATCCGCAAACACCATCCGCCTCGCCTTCAAATCGGCTTCGTTCGTCGACCACCAGTGGCCCATCGTCTCCCCATACCTCTCGAGTCCGGTGATGACGGCGACGATGGGCACGTCGTCCGACACGGCGGACCGAATCGCGGCGTAGTTTTGATGGCCCGCGTTCGCGTCTCCACGCGTGCCACGCAGGCAGTTCACGACGAGATCGATGCCATACTGTCCGTCGAGTTCGCGAAGCGCTTTCGTGATGGCGGAAGTGGGGCATTTAGAGGAGCCAAAACCGGGCGAGTCGATGAGTCGAAAGGAGCGGCCGTTGAGCGTGAATGGGTATGCGGTGAACGATTTGGTGCAGGGACTGACGTCGGTGGATACGGGCGCGTGTGCTGAGCCAGTGATCATGTTGATAAGAGAGCTGACGCCGACGCCAGTCTGACCGGTGATGACGACGTTGAAGATGTCCTGGACGTTATGGGGGTGCTGTGAGATGGAATGGGTAGGAAAGCTGTCGGGAACGGACCTTGTCGCTCTGCTCATCTTCCTGGGCGATTTTTTTGAGGAGGTCGTTCAACAGCGATGACTTCGAATCTTTGCGAAAAAATGCAGGAAGAAAGTGCATGCCAACGGATGGTCAGAGGCACAATTGCAACGCTGTGATTAGGAAAAGCGCAGCAGCGTTGGAGAGTTGCGGACGGCACTGCTTTTTGCGATAAGTACAGCGAAAGGTGATGGAGAAGCGTTGCGGGTTCGTCGAGGTTGGGAGGCGACCTCGAGGCGGCGGTGGCCTGACATAGCCAAGAGCACGTGCCTGTGCCTGGCGAGACAATGGAGAGCAGGAAACTCTCGGGACAAAAAAAGTACGCACGCGAGAATTCGGAGAAACCGAGCAGGCCCGATGCGACGTGCAGATCTGCGCGCGCGCGTCCGTGGGCAGAACTCGGACCAAACCCGGGCCCGGCTGCGCGTCAAGTCGGAGGCTGATTTTGGTGCTAGAACGCTGAAAAGGGTCCCTACAGCGCAGAAATGGAAGGTACGGCAGGCGCGGTCCGGACGTTGCCGGGGGCGCTGGCCCTGTGGAGACCGCCGTCCTGTACGAACGGCGAGGACGAGGATGTCGTCTTACCCGGGCTCTCGTGCCCGTGCGTCGTGTCGAGCGTCGGTGCTGTACTGACTCTCGGATCCGTACAGACGTGTCCTAATCCAGCACGACAACCCGAAAACATTCGCCGTCCTCCCAAATCTATTCGCCAGATTATCTCGTTGCCTTGGCGCATATAAGCTCTTTTCTGTCGCTCTCCCTTCCTTCTTCTCAACCACATCTGTCATGAACTCGTACCAGGAGCCCTACACCCGTGCTGGCGATGACATCTCCCTCGACGCCGTCCGCGACCAAGTCCGCGCGCTCGAGGACACTCACAGGACACACGGCGTTCCACTCTCCGGCAGGATCGTGCACGTCTGCCACTACCTCCCCGTCGTCCCTACCCTTCTCTCCCACACCTCCCCTGCTGCCGCTGGCGTCCTCAGTCCGCCTCCATCCCCACCCACCCTCGCCGGCGACGTCCCCGCTAGCCCTTCAGACGATGCTCAGACAGCCCAGCTGCCGTCTGTTCCATCCAAGCGTTGGAAGTTCGCGCCCAGGTATGGCCACGCAGCCATGATCTCCGGTATCCGCTCCCTCTCGGCTACGCATGACCAGCTCATCGTCGGCTGGACCGGCGATATCCTATCGAGTCCTTCTGTCGGTGCGGCATCCGCGGGAGAAAATGGAACGTCCGGCGATAGCGAGCAGTACATTCCGAGCCATCTCGTCAGCCAGGCTGATAGAGAGGCGTTGCAGACGGAGCTTGTTGGCTACGACGAAGACGGCCAGGGCCAGGGCATCGAAGGGAACAAGGGCAAGCTCGAGTACGTCCCCGTCTGGCTCGAAGATAAGGTCGCACACGGCCATTACGAAGGCTATTGCAAAACGAGTGAGCGTTTCTCTCGTTCCATCTCGTCATTCAGTTCGCCGAATCTTATCGTCCGAGTGGTGATGCGTCTTCGTCCACTGTTTTGGCGCGCGATTGCCATATATGCGCATCCACACCTTTTTTTTGGGTTTCGCGGCGCATGTAGATCGTCTCCGCTCAATCACCTCGGTCTCTGATAGACGCTTCACGTCTCATTGATCGTTTGATATCTTTCCGCTGGCGTTCCTTTTGCTGTAATGTTCCGGAACGACGTTCCTGTGGCTCGTCGCCTAATGCCCTGCGCACACGTGTTTGCGTGCAAGGCTGACGATTCAGTTATTGTCCTTACCCGCGTCTCTTTGTCACTGGAATCCTTTTTCTTTTGAAAAAAATCGTACAACATGCTGACAATATTTCTACCAAAGCCCTATGGCCTCTGTTCCACTATCTTCTTTGGCAGGACGTTGCTACAGAGTATGCGTCGGCAGATGCGCACTGGGCACATTACGATCAGGTACGCTAGTCTTTATGCCTGCATCCCCCCACCGTAGTATTCATCTTTGGTATGTAGGCGAATAAAGTGTTTGCCGAACGTATTGCCTCTGTGCTCAAGCCGGGTGACCTCGTTTGGGTGCACGACTACCACCTGCTCCTCGTGCCGAAGCTGTTACGAAACAAGGTGGGAGAAAAGGGATCTGAAGTGTGAGTTTATCCATTATTCTATTTCCGGTGGATTCTGACGATGCATAGAATCATCGGACTCTTTGTTCACACCCCATTCCCCAGTTCGGAGGTATTCAGATGCTTACCGCGTAAGATGTCATGATTGACATTATCTCTGTCGGTTCTCACGAACGAATCAGGTCGTAAGGAGGTGCTCGAGGGTATGCTTGGCGCCAATCTCGTTTGTTTCCAGACATATTCCTACTCCCGTCACTTCACCTCCACCTGCGTCCGCGTTTGTGGATACGAAACAACTACCCGTACTGTCCCCGGCGCCACCCCGCTGCACAGATCCTCGACCTTTAGTCATAGTAGCAAGGCTTCCAATTCTCCTGAAGACAAGTACATCGGTATTGACGTTCAGGGACACATCGTCGCTGTCTCTCATTGCCCGGTCGGCATTGATGCGGAGCGTGTCGCAAGAGACACGCTGCGTCCCGGCATACAACCCAAATTGGAGGCCCTCCGTGCGTTGTATGCAGATAAGAAGATCATTGTTGGGAGGGACAAGCTGGATGTTGTCAAGGGCGTCATGCAAAAGGTCCGTCGCCTACTCGCATGTATTTGACATGATGACACAACCGTCGACAGCTTCGTGCGTTCGAGAAGCTCTTGCACGATTATCCGGAGTGGCAAGGCCAGGTCGTGCTCATCCAAGTGACGTCGCCTTCCCTCACAGACTCTCCCAAGTTGGAACGTCAAGTATCAGAAATGGTCGCACATATCAATGGAGAATACGGAAGTTTGGATTTCATACCCGTGCATCATTAGTAACTCCCGTTTTACTTTTGACACGTGCTATATGCTCAACGCCACCTTCCATCTAGCCACCAATCGCTCAAGAAGGATGAGTTTTATGCTCTTCTCTCAGTTGCAGATTTAGGCGTGATCACACCGCTTCGTGATGGCATGAATACGACCTCGATGGAATTTGTTATCGCACAAGAACGCACCAAGCGGTCACCGCTCGTATTGAGCGAGTTTATGGGCATAAGTCAACACATGGAACAAGCGCTACAAGTAAACCCGTGGGACCTTGGGGTGCGTCTCCCTCGTCGAGTGGTGTGGTAGCGTTTCACGTCGTTGGAAATAGGATGTTGCTGCCGCGATGAATGCTGGTCTGCTTATGGACAGCTCTTCAAAGGCGGAAAGGCACGCTGTCCTCCACCGGGTGGTGACTACGCACACATCGCATACGTGGGCGGCTCTTCTCGTCAAGATGTTGCTATCTCAGATCAATGGCCAAACTGCCTCGCGCGGAACGCCTTGGTTGCCTAAAGAAGTGCTCAGTGACAAGTACCAAAGGGCGAGCAAGCGCCTGTTCTTGTTCGACTATGATGTACGTGTCGTTTGTTAGAGGGAAGGTATGGATGCGATGATCTCGGTCTTCCAGGGTACCCTTACGCCCATCGTCAAGACACCTTCGATGGCAGTCCCATCGCCGGACGCGCTCAACGCGCTCTCCAAGCTCGCCTCTGACCCCCGAAACATCGTCTACATCGTCTCTGGTCGCGACCAAGCATTTTTGGAACAGCATCTCGGCCATATCAAACAGCTGGGGATGAGCGCCGAACACGGCGGTTTCATACGTAACCCTCGCAAGGGCGACGACATCGTTACAGAAGGCGAAGACGCCTGGATGAATTTCACGTCAAAGTTGGACATGGGATGGATGGACGAAGTCGCCGAGATTTTCAGGTATTACACGGAGCGGACGACCGGAAGTCATATTGAAGTCAAGAAGAGTTCGATCACGTGGCACTATCGGGCGAGCGTTCCTGAATGGGGGTCGGTTCCTCGTATTTTTCTACCCTGTTTGGTTGGCTGACCGAAACGTTTGAACTTGGCAGACTGTTCCAGTGCAGACAGTGTCAAGATCTGCTGGAGAACAACCTGGCGCATAAACGTCCCATCGAAGTACTCGTGGGTAAAAAGAATCTCGAAGTGCGCCCGTTGGCGGTGAACAAGGTCCGTGCGCTTCTGGATCCCCTGGCGTTGCTTGACGTGATTTTCTTCGTTCCCACGTACAGGGTGAGATCGTCAAACGAATCTTGTATATGAACCCTGAGGCCGAGTTCGTGTTTTGTGTTGGCGATGACAAGGTGAACTATGCCCGATCGTTTTTTAAATTGAAACGTATCGCTCATGGATTCCCGAAGACGGACGAAGATATGTTTCGGGCTCTCCACGTGTTCACCTCCGGCACGATCGGCAAAGCTCGTCTTGAGCCCCCGTTGTCGGTCACCCTCGTTGATGATAACCACAACAACGGTGCGCCGCTGTCAGACGTTGAGCTGGCTGTTACATCCGATGCGATCTTCACGACGTCGGTTGGGCCGAGTACGAAGCGGACGTTGGCTGGCTGGCATTTGACGACGCCGGAAGAAGTCGTCGATCACATGTTGAACCTGGTTGGGGAGACGAGCGAGGGTGCACGGGCGAGAGCAGAAGGAGAGGACGTGAAGGGTTACATGTGAGTTTTATTTGATTGGTCGAGTCGAGCGGATCTAGAGGACGGACCGTTATCCGTCCGATTATTTTGTCTATTTCTTTTTATACGTCCGTGTTTTGGTTATATACTGTCGGGCTTGGAGGCGTCGGGGGCATCATTAGAGCGCCGTCGTTTTTCCCCTCGTCGACTGCTGGCCGTGTTTGCGAGAGAAGTAGCGTTTGGCTAGCGTAGCTGTGTTTGTTTCTAGTATCGACGCTAGACGTGCGGTCTGTGGTTCGTGATTTATTCCGGGATTTGAATGAGCGTGTGCTGGCATTTATTCCCGTTTGGGTGATATCATTCCGAAGGGGGTCTGGGATGATCGACGTCTGTGAGAATCACACAGCAACCCCGACAATGAACATCGCCTTGAAGCTAGTAGAAAGTGCGCTTATAGAATGTTTCATTCTTAGATATTCCTGTGCTATGGCGGTACTGATGGTAGTAGACTTGAAGTGCTCCGTGGGAATACCAGAAGAATGATCCACTGTTGTGAGAAAGTTTCCACGATATTTCTGTCCGTTACCTTTTATTTTATTTGAAGACGGAGCAATTGGTACGAACGTATAATGGTACTTCTTTGACTCTCGAGCTTTCTTTTTTTTTCTCAGCCCTTTGCTGACCCTAACAGCATGAACCCTTTGCTGGTGCCCGAATTGCTTTGCTGCGTTCTGGATTGTTTCACCACCCCAACATATACAGGGATCCCAGCGACGATGGGATGGGAGGAACGTAAGACGCTCGCTGCGCTAGCTCGAACGTGTCGCACGTTTTCAGAACCATCGCTCGATTGTCTCTGGCGACGTTTGGACTCGCTCATGCCTCTCATCCGAACCTTTGCGGACGTTGTCGATGATGCTAGAGCAAAGGTACGTCCCCGCCTGCGAGCGTGTCCGGGGTCGTTGGATGTTCAGCATGTTCATATCATATTCAACAAGAACCCTCCAAGCTCGGTCGAACGGCGCATCATCGACAGATATGCTCATCGTATCCAGGAACTTACGTTGGCAACGGACCGTCTCTCTTTGGACTTTTTGCAATCCGCAAATCTAGTCTTGCCCAACCTGAAAGTGCTCCGATGGGTGCGGCCGTGTGGAGCCCTTCAGAGGAGACCGATCACGGTAGACATTTCCTGTCCTATCAGGCGCTTCCGGGGATTGCTGAACCCAAACACCGACACGTTGGAAGTCACGATGGCAAGTGCTAACAGCGGAGCCCTCCAATCGTTCATGCAAGACTATCCCTCGCTCTGTCCAAATCTCAAGTCGATCAAATTCGACGTTTGGTCCGCGCGTCGTCGAGGGCCTGTACTCACTACGGGATTTTTCTCCGAATTTCTCTGCATTCGTTCGGATTGGAAGAAGGTGGACATTTCCTTCTATATAGATGCTACCGCATTCAAACACATAGGCGCATCCTCGTCGCTCGAAGCAGTCTCAGTAGCCCTCGCTCCCGAAGTGACGCAACCTTGCTTTGAACAGACGGAGACGCCCTTCCGCAACGTCACACGACTAGCTTTGACGGTGTGGAATCGCCTCGAGGTTGCGGCGAACGTGTTGCGCGACGATCAAACATTCGTCGACTTCAAGGTGCTCCTTCGAAATCACCAATCTAGTCTTGCGGAACTCTCCGCGCTGTCGTCTGCACTGGCCTCTCCACCTCGGATGCATTCACTCCGAAGCGTCGTGATCGCGCAAAAGACGGAAGGGGCTTCGATGCCGCCGCCTAGTGAGCGACGAGGGCTGTCGTACGAGACGCTCTGGCCGTTGACGTCCCTCGGCCGTCTCCATGAACTGGTCCTTAACGTGAACCACACGCTCGCGATTGGAGACGACGAATTCGAACGGCTCGTTTGTCACTGGCCCCATCTGCGTGTGTTTGAGCTGATGGGGTGGTGTGGAACCGAGTCGCTCAGTCTGAAGGCGTTGACGACGTTGATCAAATGTTGTCCAGACGTGTATAGTATCGGGGTGACGCTGGATGCGAGGCAGGTCCCGTCGTCAACGGACGCGGATGTACAATCCAAGCTTGTCACCCGTCTAGAGGTACAGGACTGTCCGATTAAGAATGCAAAGTTGGTGGAATCGTTTCTACTCAAACATGTGCCGTCGGTAAGGGCCGTGCTGCAGAAGGATATGAGCGCGATGCGGATAGGAAACGACATCGTTAACAAGCGAATATTGTCGTGGGGATATGTAACTAGATTCATACGAGATCGACGATAGAGACGATAGTCACGTCTATGCCTAATAGCATGGTAGAAAAGTGATTTAGGGTGGGACAGAAGTCATGGGAGACATAGATAAGAATATGCACTGCACACTATATGTGCGAGTTGCTTGCTGTACTTTAAAGTGCTGACGGCACTGGTCGATGTTGTCTAGGTATGTGCAGTATTGACCTGACACTGGATGCGAGGCAGGTTTCATCGATGAGCATAGACATACGGTCCGAGTTCCTCTCGATCCAGGCCTGCCCGATCGACGACGCAAAGTTGGTGGTAGCGTGAACGGAATCGTGTCGGGACGACGATAAGGGAACGAGGGTCAAGTCGGATTTCATACGATGTCGACTTTCAAGGCGTCGTAGCAAAGCGCCGAGACGAAAGCACCTGATCCCGCCGCTGACAGACTGTTCGATTGACAATAACTAGACTCGACCCAAGACCGTTTGATTGACAATGCAGGGTTGGTGAAGGGCGTACTGTGAATGGTACAGATGGGAGACGACCTCGTCAACAAGGAGAATAAGATCTCAGGAAGTGTGAATGCATTCATGCGGAGACGATGATGGGGAGGTAATGGTCTTTGAGGAAGAAGGTAGCAGCGGTGGTGGACGCGCGAAAGCAGCAGCGCTCCCACGGCCCTTCTGGATATACCCGTTGTATATTTCTTCGTTCCCACCACGCGTTCCTAGTGCTTGTCCATCGCCATGCACAAGGCATCAGACAAGCGGCACAGATAATGATATGTCTTTTGACTCTCGAACTTTTTTCTCTCCCCAGCTTTTTTTTTTGCTGACCCACAGTACGAACGTGTCCTCGTATGAATCCTTTGCTCGTGCCCGAACTGCTCCGTCGCGTTCTGGACTGTTTCATTATCTCAGGACACACAGCGATCGTGACAGAGACGAAGCGGGAGGATCGTAAAGCGGTCGTTGCGCTGACCCGAACGTGTCGCACGACTTCAGAACCTTCGCTCGATCGTCTTTGGCGACGTTTGGTCTCGCTAATGCCTCTCATCCAGACATTTGCGAATGTCGTGGATGATGCCAGAGTAAAGGTACGTACCCTCCACCACGCAAGCATGTTGTTAGATGTTCATTGCAATCAATAAGAACCCTCCAAGCGCGGCCGAATGGCTCGTCATCAACCGATATGCTCATCGTATTCAAGAACTTACGTTGGGAATGGAACGTTTCTCCTTCGACTTTTTGCAGTCTGCAAATCTCGTCTTACCGAACCTAAAAGTGCTCCGATGTGTATCGTTTATGGACATGCTTTACCCCATCCAGCGCCTCCAGGGATTACTGAACCCGAACATGGATACGTTTGATGTCTGGGTGGGAAGGGTAGCTGATGGAGACCTCCAGTCGTTCATCCAGGACTGTCCATCTCTCTGTCCAAATCTAAAGTCGATCAAACTTGTCCTGAGAGATAGTATGTCCGTGCTCGTCACAGAATCATTCTCTGAATTTCTCTGCGGACGTTCTGACTGGAAGCGTGTGGACCTTTCTTTCCCTATAAATGCTGTCGCATTCAATCACATAGGCGCATCCTCAACACTCCAGGTGGCTTCGGTAAGCCTCGCTCGCTCGGTGACAGGGCCTTGCTTTGGACAGACGGACACCCCATTCCGCAACGTCACACAACTGGCTTTGACAGTGTGGAATCACCTCGAGGTTGCGACGAACGTGCTGTGCGCGGACGGTCAAGCATTCGACGATTTCAAGGTCCTCGTTCGAGACTGCCGATCTAGTCTTGTAGAATTCTCCGCTCTGTCCTCTGCATTGGCGTCTCCGCCTCGGACGTGTTCTCTTCGAAGTGTCGTGATCAGGCAGATGACAACAGATGGGGGCTCAACGCCGCCTCGTGAGCAACGAGGTCTCTCCTACGAGACACTTCGGCCGATGACTGCTCTTGGACATCTCCACAAGCTGGTCCTCGATCTGAATTACACCCTCGCGATTGGGGACGACGGGTTTGAGCGCCTCGTCTGCGCGTGTTTGAGCTAACGGGGTGGTGTGGAGCCGAGTCGCTCAGCCTGAAAGCGCTGACAACGCTGGTCAAACACACCTCTGGCTCTATTTTCTCCCATATTCTGTGATGTAAGACCACCAAGACATACAGTCCGAGATCGTCGTTCGTCTCTCGGTCCAAGACTGCTCGATTGACGACGCGGAGCTGGTGGCAGCATTTCTGCTCAAACATCTGCCGTCGGTGGGGGGAGTCCAGCGGTAGGATATAACAGCGAAACGGATGGGAGACGATATCGTTAACAAGCGAACACCGTTGTGGGAAAGGGTAAATGGAGTCGTATTGCGGGGGTCACGGAAAAGTAGAGATGATATTGTAGTCCAGTGTGGCCTGACAGCACGGCACTTGGGAGTAGATTGAGGGTGAGGTGATAAGATAGCGCATGGATTAGGAGTGCGGACACTGGATTAGTAGCCTTCACCATGTAGAGTCAAGTGGAATACGGCTCGGTCTGGGCCCTTTGAGCAGGAGGTGTGTAGTCGCTGACCTCGTTTATAAGTTAGTGATTTTGGTTCCGGGTGCGCACGCATGCTCCCACATCATCTGTTCCCCATAGTTCAGAGCACCTTGTCACTCTCAACCGCCATGCGACGTGAAACGTTTGTTAATTTTTATTTTCAATTGCAATCGTATACCACTACGGCACGGTCTATTCCTTGATTACGAACCTGTGTTCTCGTAGCTTGAGGCTTTCAGTCCTTACGTTCTCGATGGAGGAGGTACCCTTGCGATCTTTTTCACGATTTAACTCGACAATTTTTCTAGGTTGAATACATTTGAATCACACGTTTCTAATCAACGCTCGTTCTGATGTGGAGGTTATTGACAAGACCATAGACATGGGTATCTACGTTGTTTCTCCTCGTATGTGCCTCGAACGTCTACGAAGTATCACGCACGCACTAATTACCTGACCTACAGGTTCATATATTTGACTATGCTCTGCTATGTGCGCGAAAAATTATCCCTCGCCGTTGGTCGGATTCTGACGGATCGATGTCCTTCGTGGTTCTTAGTTCGTGGCTCGGATTATGACTATAGGTCCTCGATCAATTTCATACATGGCTCAAGGAAATGGTTGTTTTCCTTCGGGTCGCCTTCTTAATGTGCCAATGTACCTTCTCATCGTTGCTTATTTTGTGATGATGTCGCTTTGGTGGTAGAGCAACAAAACAGTTCTGATTGAATCGCTACATAAATCTTGCGAGGGAAGGGATGCTATATTTTTAGCGTGTATATACTCTCTGCACCATCACAGACATCATCATGGGTAGACCAACACCACGAATAGTACCATCCCGTTTGCACTGAATGGCTATGTAGGGTGCATTTCTGTGAACGTATGGATTGATCATTAATCAATTAATCATCGCCCAATTTGTACCTGCACTCATGCTCGTTCCCTTATTCGTGCTCAACTTGTGGATGCTTCATACGATCTTCCCGGAAGAGGAAGAAAAATTGACACGAAATTTGGGTTTACCTCATGGTCGATTGATGATAGCACACCTATATTCGTGGATGTAGAACAAAGCAAAGGGTAGGATCAGAGCGAAATGGGCACCACGTTGGGAATGACGAGGGTCAGCTCAACCATTATACCCTGTTAGTATGTCAAGTGTTAGGAGCATCCTGTTTCAGTGCTTGAGAAAAAGATTGGCTCAAAATGGCGTTGGCTATCCTGTCAACTCACGATAAATGACATTAAGTGTGTATCACTAATTATACCTGATAGAAGCACAGAGTTCTAGAAGAATGATTCACTGTTGTGAGAGTGTTTCCATGATAATGATCTCTGTGGTAATTATGTAATACTTATGTCTTTGACTCTCGAATTTTCTTTTTCTCTCCTTAACTTTTTCCTGGCCCACAGTACAAATACATCCTTTTATGAACCGTTTGCTCGTGCTTTGTTGCGTTCTAGTTTGTTTCATTATCCCAACGTGATTCACGACTATGTTTAACTTGATCAGTATTTTTGAAATGCATTTGATCGGGATGCACGGGTAATCCTATCGCCATCATTTGATGGACGGCGAGCTAGCGAGCTCAATCCGAATCTTCTTTTTTGAGGGTATTCGGTGATCCAACTGCTTACCGCCATGAGCATATAACTTCCTCTCATAGTATTCTGCTAGGAAATGGCTTCCAACCTGCAATATGCAGTTATGGCTGTTCAGATGAATGATTGCGTTTCTCGTACGCCCCTTCATTTCACATCCGATCGAACTAAGCGTTTTTTAGTTGCAATTCTTACTGCGATCATATACGATTACGGTAAGGCCTATCTCTTGATTGCGAATGTACGTTCTACTTGCACGACATTTTAGTCCTTACGTTCTCGATGGAGGTGCGCATTGCGATCGTTTATCATAATTTCACCTCATAACTTTCTTAGGTTGAACACATTTGGGTGAGAAGTCGAACGTTTTTAGTCCAAGGTAGAACGCTTGTTCTGACGCGACTAAAGACTAGATCGTGGACATGGGTATCCACGTTGTTTTTTCTCGTGCGTCCCTCGGAACTCTGCGATATATTGTGTGTACCAACTTACGCAACCTACAGGCTCGTTACGTTGGACTATGTTCTGCCATGTATGCATAAGTTATCCTCTCTGCAGATAAAATCCTGACAGATCAAATAGAATCGGTAACCTTTGTGGGTCCGAGCCTGTAATTTGAATAATGGCAAGCTAACTAAGCTGTGCCCAAGGGGGCACATCTTTCCTCCCTGTCTCTACAAATGTAATGATTTTACCACAGCATACATACATATATCACTGATGGAATCACGACGTTATGCAGGTGTATGATTATTGCCTTGTCATTGAGCGGCTTTCACAAATGATTGGTTTCTTTCATACAGGTGTAAGTAGTCATATTTTCAATTTGATTTTGCTTAGAAGTATATCAAAGGTAATATTTTATATGTGGTTGTCATTTGGACCTGCTTCACTTTTTTTGGAGCTGCAGACTGTGAGGTTTTTCATTTATATCCACACAGTTGGGATGGGTTCGGAACTGACTTGTAAACGTAGTGGTGATGATCCTCCGTCTCTGGGCAATATATTACCGATCGAGGATCATTCTCGCTATTCTCCTCACGCTCTATGGAACTGGGATCGTCGTGGCTTTTATATCCTGTGTTATACTCAATGCACAAAATATCCTCACAGGTATGTCTGATATCAGTATTCAAGTTACATAGTGGACGATCGATCACCTCTCAGCTAGCGCAGACCAAGTCCTCAATTTGGTCTTTTGTTCGGGACAGTTCAGGTCTCATGCATGGCTCAAAGACATGGTCATCTTCCTTCAGGTTGCCATCTCTGCGCTAACGTGCCTTCTTGTCATTGCTCGGTTTGTTACGTTGTCATTTCGGTGGTACAAAGCAACGAAGCAATTCCAACTGAACCGCTACATAAATCTTCTTGTGAGGGAGGGGATATTATATTATTTCGCGTGCGTCCGCTCTATGCATGTCACAGACCTCATCGTAGTAAACTACACCATGAATAGCACCATTTCGTTTGCCCTGATCGGCCTGTCCGATTATGTAGGGAACGTTCTGATGAACGTATGGTTTACGCTGCTGATAATCGTTCAACTTGTACCTGCATTCACGCTCGTTCCCCGATTCATACTCAGCTTGCGGGAGCTTTATGATCGCGATCCTCACAGAAGAAGAGAGATCGATACAGCGTTTGGGTTCACCTCATGGTCAAACTATAGGACTGGTGCTAGTATACCTGTATTCGCAGATGTGGAACAAAGCGGAGGGCAGGATCTGAGCGAAGAGATTCAGATGGAACACTCGGAGACGGAAACTCACGCCGTGAACGATAGGAGTAGCTTGACCGTTTTACCCGGTCAAATGTCACTATCAGTTT